>CAJVPS010002253.1:0-12770 GCA_910591765.1 Ambispora leptoticha | reverse complement strand
GTAATACAAAGCTAATCTGTTATACAGATAGTGCAAAATAAAGATCTAAGCTAAAAGAGATCTAAAGAAAGATAACCCAATCAAAATTATTACAATAAGATAGAATTAAAATTTTATTTTGAAAAAATAATTTATTAATATTTATCTAATATATTAATCTTTTTATATTAAATTATATATATAATACATATAATAATCTATATATACATATTAGTAATCAAATACATGATGTGAAGTTATAAAAACTAATAATAATTTTATTTTTTATAATTATTATATACATTTATTAATAATTATTACTATCACTTGATATTTCTAATATATTATTACTATTATTTGATATATTAAATTATTTATTATTATTATCATTCTGATATTTACTTTCATTATTATCCTGATATTTACTTTCATTACTCTTATTATTAATATAATATTGATTAATACTTATTTCATTATTAATATTTTTTTTAACAAATTTTTTTGATTATCTGAAAAAGTTTGTAATTTATAATTATTATAAATATAAATTAACTTAAAAATATACTTACTATTTAACTAATTTCTTTTTTTATTATAAAATATTTGTAAAAGTTGATCAGTTATATTCAAAAGCCATAGATAATATAGAAATTATTAAGATATATTATGCTAATTATATTAATTCAGGCCATACTTATGCAAAATTCATGTAATTGAATCAATATTATCAATGTACTTTCATACTAATATATTACTAAAAAGATCTGATTTTACTTTTTTATATTATATAAGTTAACTTCAGATGAATTGATATTAAGTGAACTTCTATTAGCAATTTTCAAAATTTATATCAAAAAATGATTATTTAACTTTAATTAAGATATTTGGATATACATGCAGATATAACTTATACTGAATTACTAAATTATTATATTGATATTTATAATTTTTACAATATTTATATTTTTTATATTATTATTGAAATCTAGTAATATAATTAATTTGATCAAATATTTTCATATAGAACTTTAATAATAAAAAATATAGATATTTATTATTATCATTATATTTATGTTCTGTATTAGTATAAATGCATTAGTTTATTATTATTTATTAAATACAAATATCTTAATTAATAATTTTAATTATATATATAATTATATATAGATATTTATAATATTAATTAGTAATTATATATATAATATACATATATATATGCAGATAGGTCACACTTTTTGATCTCTTAAGTCAACAAAAAATTTGTATTCTTTTAAAAAAAATTAATGAATGAGAATAAAGAGTATATAATAAAATCATAAGATATTAATTTATAAATATAAAAAAAAACTTATATAAGATTTTTAATTTATAAAAAATAAATTCATAATATGTAAGTATGAAAGATAAGAAATAAGATATTTTTCTTTAATATTTAGATTTCTTTGTAATTATAATTCAAAAATTTTGTAAATAATTATATTATATGAAATAGTTGCTTATATAATAATAAGTACTCAATATAATTAAAATAAATATGATTATTGTATTGATTAAATTGAAAAGAGCAACTTATTAAAATTGTAATTTATACAAACTTTCTTTGAATAGTTCAAGTAAAGTTAACTATTTAAAAAAAAATAAAATATAATGTATCTTTTCTAAATATATTTTCAGATATTAAATTTTATAATAATACTAAAACTAAATCCAAGAATGTATTTCTGAAAGTAAAAGTTTTATAAATATATATTTCATAAAAATTCTTAAATTAAGAGTATTATGAGCTCATTCGTAAAGTATTGATATTATAATTTATCTATATTTTTTTTAAATCTAAAGAATCAAAATATAATAAAATAATATAATAGGATTTATCCTATAAATGATTAAGTATTTGGAATAAAATATAATAAGTATTTTGAACTGAGAGTTTTATAAGACTTGTTAATAAGATAATTTAATAATTTTAAACTAAATATCTTTCTTTATATATTGTTATCTACATGAATCATAAAATTAATTACATAAATTAATTTATGTATAAATAGTTAAGGTTTGGATTATAATACATCTTTAAAAAATATATTATAATTATTATGATAGCTGATGCTGAAATTTATATAATTATTAATTAATATAAATTATTATATATACTAGAATTTAAAATAAATTTTAATTCCAAATCAATTTAATTAATTCCAAATCAGATTAACTTATTTATTAAAATTATAATATAAGAATATTATTTATTTTTTGCAGATCATATTTCTTTAAGATGCTAACAAAAATATATTCTAGTCCAAGTCTTGTTTAATGCTGATATATAGTCTTGCCAATATATTTATATTTTCTTTTTCTACATACTTCACAGGCTTTAATAGTGTGAAGTCTTTTCTTGATATTTTTTATTAAAAGAGAGTATTGATATTTAAAAGAAAGAAATATGTTTTCAATTTGGATGATCATCATTTTATATTGATGACAATTTAAAAGACAATTCTCCCCTTACAATATGTATATATGTAATTTTTTTTATTATATGATACATATACATGTATATGTATTCTTTTAAAAAAAGATTTTATATCTGAATGTATAAAAAAATTAGAGGCAATGATCCCAGAAAAACTGATCTTCACATCATCTTTGCATTCAAAAAGTACAAAAAGATCATCTATCATTAAAGACAGGAAAAAGTATAATATATAAAACTTATTAAGTATTAAATAATATAAGTCATAAAAAATACATTTTCTAAATTTTTACTATTATTAAAATACATATTTTCTATATATAAAAGCTTTTAATTTTATTAATAAATATTTTGTTTTTAATTCAAAATTCTAATTATACACAAAGTCAAATTAGTAAAAATTAATTACAATTACATGTAATTAGAATAACTTTCTCAAAAAGATTTAAAAATCTGAAAGAAATATAAATGAGCTAAAACAAAAAATATTAATAAAATAAATAATTTACATGAGATAAAAATATGCATTTTACTACAATTAGGAAAAAAAATTTAAGTTATATGTTATTTATAAGAGTCACTATATCTCACAAAAGATGCTTTTGAAACAGCTAAAAAAGAATTTTTAATAGTAATAATTCTTACAAAAGAAGATATTTATTCTGATTACAAAATTGATACTTTAACTCATTATCTAAAGCATGTATTAGCATTTCTTATTTGCCATTAAGTATTTAATTATGTTATAAATGCTAATCAAGGTAGATATTTGAAATTTTATATATTTTGGAATTTAGGATATAGTTTTGGATTGAGACATCGTCTGAGACTTGGGATACACATGTACATGTAACCCAAACTACCATGTCAATTGGTCCTAGGAAAGTTAGGTTAACATCTATAGTTTCGACCCATTCTACAATTTTATATAGTCAACTCGCGTCTTAAAAACATCTTGAACCTTTCCTAAAGAGAGTAGATAGGTTAGTACATGTTTTTAGCAAGACTTATTCCACAGGTCATACTTGTTCAAAATTTTGTTCTGGAAGATGCAAAAACGACGACTGACCTCATTTCATTGAGAACGATAAGAATTAGTAGTCTTGGGCCACGCATTATTCACAATACTGCCTCCATCCACCCAGCTATTTTTGACAGGTGCAGCGGTATTTGAAGGTTCATTGGCAGCAATATTATTAGTCGACCTAGTAGCCGTTGTACTAGAAGACGAACCATTTCTGTAATTTAAATTTTTTCGACTTTTTGGTTTTTGATTATCATTATTTGTCTTTGTTTGACGTGAATTTTTACGACTGTGGTTCTGCGAACCAAACTTGTTTTTCCTTCCACTAGCTGATGTTTGTGGATTTACTATAACTGCATGGTTCGTTTCAGAGGATAGTTCGTCTCTCGATACAGGCCGTTCGTCAACAAACGGACTTGCGTTTACAGTATTGGCAGATGATAAAACGTCACCAGAAGTATCGCCTTGTGTAGTAGGAAGGAAATTGCTGACAAACGGAGATTGCGAATTTATTGTTGGAATAGCCATAGCTTCTGTTTGCACATTATTATTTGACAAATAGTTATAATTGACAGGTTGTGTTGAAGCAAACGGTGTTGGCTGAATAGTATTTTGTGGTGTTTGTGATATCGGCGGTGGAAGGTAAGTATGATTGTTAATATGGGATAGCGGTGGGAAAAAGAGAGAATTCGAAGTAGATTGTAGTGGTGGTTGTGGTTGTGGTTGTTGCGGTTGTTGAGGTTGTTGAAGAACAGCTGGTGCAGATGTAAGACGCGAAATTTCGGTTTCCAATTGCATTTTTTCTGTTACGACCCGTTGCATCTCTATTTGTAAATGGTTTTTCTCTAATTCTATATTTTTAATATTTTCTAATAATTTTGTTCGCTCTTTTTCCAAATTTGCAATTTTATTGTTTTCTCGTTGGAGTCGCGTTTTTTGGGCTTCTACATCTTTTAATTTCGCATATACTTCGTTTAATTCAGAACGAACTTTATTCAATTCTTCAGCTTTATTCGCCAATTGCTGTCTATTCTTTTCGGATTCTTGTTTGATGTGTAGGGCATCATTAATTTTTTTATTTTGTTCAGCGCTCAAGTCTTCCGCCAGCTCTCGATTGTGTTTCCTAACCAGTTCGAGTTCAGATTTATGTAAATCAACATCGCTTCGAGATTGATTATACATCCTTTCGAGATCCTTGATACGATTTACGTTTTCTTTTGATTCATTCTCGAGTCTCTGAATTAAGGTACGAGCTTGATCCAACTCACGTTGCTGATCGGAAGAAAATTTTTTCAATCTTTCAAATTCGTTAGAATTCTGTTCTAACTGGTTTACGTGTAGACACATTGATTCTAGCTGCGTGGTTTGTTCCTCCATTCTTTTTATATGGTGACCCAGTCCGCGAATCTCGTTCTGTAACTCTTGATTCCGACTAGTCAATTGCCCAACTTTTGCTTCGAGAGCAGATTTTTGATCTTGTAATCGAGTAATTTCTGTTTGTGAAGAGCCGCTTTCGCGAACTCGTAGACTAGTGAGTTCCGCCCGATTCTTTTCGATTTCTTTATTTTTATCTCGTAGTTTAGTATTTTCTTGCAAGAGTGCATCGATTCTTTGTTCATTTTTTTCAATAAGAGAAGACTGTTCGCTTAATTGTTGCTCGTATTCGTGACATTTCGTTAGATATGAGTCTTCTTTAGACATGATTTCTTCTTCAAGTTTTTTATTGCGGTCATAAAGATCGCGTTCTTTTGATTGGTTTTCTAGTCTCAGAGTTGTTAGTTCGTGTTCATAAGTTTTGATTTGGTTCTCAAGCGCACGGATTTTATTTTCAGATTCTCGGTTTAGATTATACACTTCTTCACGAGCTTGCATTAAGTCATTCTCCAAAGATGAATAGGAGGACGAATCCTTCCGTTGTAGATCCAAGGAAAAATGGCTCTGATGCAGTTCTGTCCGATTCCTTTCAGGCCATTTTGCATTTTCACTCATCAATTCAACATTTTCTACCGTATGTTGATTTTTTAGATGATTGGTAAATAAGCTCGCAATATCCCGTTGACCGGTTTTTATTTCGTGAATTAATTCGTCACGTAGTTTTTCAAGCTTTGCCTCTTCTACATTGATCCACTCGTAATCTCTACGTTTTTCTTCTTTCTTCTTTTCGTCATAAGAACTTGGCAACACCTTCTGTAATTTATTACTTATTTCGTGCAACAGTGACCCTTTAACATCCGAAAAAAAATTCGATAATCGAAGCTCCATGTCATGCTCAACTCGCGCAGCTACTTCTCTCGAGAATTTTTCCAAAAACGCATCCGAATTCGTAGACGCAGCTTCAAAATTATTTGATATGAAACTGTATTGAGCTGTGTTTTTGTTACTACTGTTGAAGATTGATTGATCCATGGGCATTTTGCCTTTCGTTTCTTGAAAACGCTATAAATTGGAAGCAAGATTATTTTTGTGGAATATGCTCAGTCGAATCAAATTTATTATTAATGTACCTTGTCTTTGCCTTTAAAATTATTACTGTTGACAGGTTTCTTCATTCCCTCAGGATCACTAAACCATCCGATTTCAGAATTGCCTTCCGAAGAAATCATAGGCTTGAACGTTTTCGCTAAAGCATTTAAATTGCGTGATTTTTTTTTATCTTCTTCACTTTCATTTTCACTTTCTCTATCATATTCGTTCTCTTTGTTCTCGTCGTTGAGTGACTCTCTTTGTAACGTATTATCATCAATTTTATTATCAATGTTGGTTGCCGCGTCTATTGGAGATGATGTAATCATGTTATTTTTTCGCGTTGATGATATCAAATTTGATATGTTTGGAAACGATGAATTTGAAGTAAATGAGGATAATGATAAAGCGGTGAATTCGTTCTCGTTTCGTGAAGATGATGAATTTGAAGCGAATAATGAAGATGAAACAGATAATTCGTTGTTGTTTCGTGGTGAGAATTCGTTAATGCTTCGTGATGAAAGATCGTTATTGTCTTGTGGTGGGAATTGGAATTGATAGTTTCGGTTAAACTCGGGAGTTACAGTCTAAATTGCGTAAATATAGTTTTAGCTCTATATTTTCTTGATCAATTCATGCTTTCAACTAACCAAAGTTAAAACAAAAAATAATTAATACCGGTTTTTTGCCAATCATAGTATCGGTATCAAGAGTATTGGCGATATGTTGTTCGTTATTATTTTTAGTTGGATATTTCACGATGCATTTATTCTCGTCAGTATATGGTAGGACTTGATAAACATCGGGTTTTGTTGTCAGCTCGCGTAGCTGTTTCTAGAATTAATTATAGAAATAGCTGTGAATTCATTCAGTAAAAATTTAAGTATATGTTAAAGCAAAGAAACTCACTTCTTGTTCGATTTGTCGTTCCGCTCTTGCTTCAATTTCTACCTTTTCTTCATCGTTCAGCAACTTCTCAACTGCGATCAATCCAGCATTCGGAAGCTTAACCACTTGTTGATTCTTTGATGTTTTCATCGACTTTCTCCTTAAGTTTGCATACATTTTTTTGTTGCTGATATTTTATACGTACCAGCTATTGTGTAATTTCGATGGTTTATTTCGCAGGATATCACCAATATCCTAAATCTGTATAATGTAACTAATTGTTACAAGTCGATTAAAGAGTTAAAATCTTTCACGTTATTAATTATCGTATTTATTTACAAGAACGATTGTTATATTTTTGTTGGTGTATCTTTGAGATAGAAAGCATTGAATGTGTATCATGTACTACATGCAATACAAAAAGTATTATTCCACAAAAGTATTTCTTGGTGTCACATTACAATTTTCATTATTTACCTGCTTTTTTCGATAAATGTACCCCAAAACTCCGAATCACGTGCATCATTATGGTGTCGATGTGAGAAATTACTTATCAAAAAGTAAAGATGCTCATGCTAAAAGTAGCCTCATTGATAATGAGCGAATTACAAAGGAACGAATGCTTGGCGAGCTTCATCTCTCGTCGGAACTTTATATAGGAATCTGTTTTTGCTCACGGATCTATCTCGTCGAAGATTTAGTCCGAGGTACGTATTTATAGTACTAATATTATGAATTAGATTATAAATGATATAGGAATCAATAAATACAATGGACCACAAAGATTTGTTGATTGTTTTGCAAATTTTCTCACAACATGCAATAGATATTTGACCAAGTTTTTAGAGGTGATAAATAAAATAAATAATATATTTTGTTACACAATCTCAAAAGTTATTTGTTTTTCTCAGTTATCTTATACGCAGCTCACAAACTTCCCGACCGCATCAAACTAGTCATTTCGCGTGTTGGCAGACCAGACTCTCGATTGAAATTCTAATTGTTTGTGGAAATGATTAAAAGTGTTTGTAAGCGCAGAAACATTGGAAGCAAAATTAAAAAATTTCAAGTTATCCCGGTGGCTATGCATCTATTTGAGGAACCTAGATTTTTTTATTTTATTTTTTGAGACATTCCACTTCAGAATATTCTCCTCCTTTGTGGTAGATACTCATTATTTAGATTTTTTTTACTTTTGTATATGTAAAATAGAATAGGGTGTCACGAGCAAGTTGCTAATTTAGCTGCCAATTGATTTGAAGTACTAGTCAATGATCGTGACAAATTATTGAATATCGAAAGCTTGTTGAAAGTTTCAATTTTCAAATGAACTGAATTAACTCATAAAGTACTTAACAAATGTAAAGCATATACAAATCTGTAATTATGTACTGAAACAGGTAAAGCGTAATGGATAAATTTGGAAATTTTTTTGCGACAAGGGTTTGAGTAGTGAGACTAATCATGATCCAATCCCCATGCCTATATCAATTCAATAAGTTGGGTAGAGGTTTCACAGAGGATAATTTTAAGGAAGAAAAGATATATTTCAATGATACTAATTCCTAATGGAGTGTTGCCTTTTCTGGATCAAAAATCTAATCACGACGGGTTTTGAAAGTATTTATTATTTTCAAAAAACCTCCACGTAATTTCTTCTTTTTTTTGATAGATCCATTTATGTTTCTAAAAATTGCGATAAAAATAGACAGACTACAATATAAAATAAAACAGAATTGTGCTAAAAATACACTATAAAATGTGCAAAAATCGTGCTGACAAACGTGCTGTAATAATTTCTGAATCGTACTGAAAAATATACTGCATTATAAATGTCTAAAAGATATAAGGCATAAGATAATAACATGACATTAAAACAAAAATAAATGAAGGAAAACATGTTTTTGTCGTACCCCATCATTTTTTTTGTGGATCACATGTTTTAAGGGCAAACCAATCAAATCGCAAGATATGAAAACATTAATAGTACATGTATGGGGTATTCACCATTTTTTTATGTAAGTTGAATCCGTACCACAATTAGGCGTATCATTTATTACATGTAATGAAAAAAAACGAGTTTGTGTGCATAAACTCTAACGTAAAATAATATGAAACAAAGATAAAATCATCTTTTGTTCGAAATTTTACACAATACCCACACATTAATGCATTTTAAAAATGTACGCCAACTCATTTACACCTTTCTGGATCAAATGTACATGTATGTCGTTTCCTGGCATAATACATGTAAAGAAAACATAATACATAATTGTATCAAACAAAACGCATTTTTATAAAATAAACTCAAAGGAAAACTAGCACATGTAGTACATATGATATATTCGTTACTGCAATAACGTTTAGCTCACAATATTCATGTTTTTAGTAAATGTATGTTTTTAAACATCACAAATGCAATTTTATAAATTAAATGTTTTGGCGGAGTAAAGATATCGGTGTCGACAATCTGATAAAGAATGCAAAAAACTCGGTTATTTTAAAGATTTACCAATATTGAATATCGCGAGTAAAAAATTAATTTAAAAACGGCACACGTATAAAGAAATTGAAATTGCTACGATTCAAAGCAAGTTACTCCGGAGTTTATAAAAATGAATATTTCTAAAGTAAAAGTAGCTTTTTGCTTCTAGTGCAATCAAATTTAAAAATAGATTCAGATTGTAATTTATTTAATAAATATGGGATAACTAAAAACGTAGTTACAAATGAATACGTATTTATGTTTATTAATATTCAACGAGTCTTCAAACCAAAAAAACAAAAAACTTTGTCATGGCGCTATTGCAAGTTCTTTCAAATACATGCACTTTGATCATTTAGTCATTCCTGAAATTAGTCGGCTGTTCCTCTGTTCACCCAGTTAATAAAATTATGTGATTGCAATACTGTTACAATTATTTCATTAAATCAGCAATTCCGGAAATCATGAAGGGAATCGTCCTGACCGTCAAATATTCCACGGCACCGTATATTTCCCGACCCCGGGAATCACTAAAGCCAGGTAGTGAATTATATTGAAATCCAGATTAATTAAATCCGTAAATCCGAATTAAGTAAATTCGGATTAATATTAGATCACATGACTACAATTTGTTTATTTGGCCAGGATGATTGCTACAAGATGTTATTTTATTTGACTGGGATGGGAAGGAGTAGAGAAAGGAAAAGGATTTAATATTTTATAACAGAGCCATTATGTTACATTTTTTATTACATACTATATTATATAAGAATCATGTTTATGAATAATTTTACATTATATTATAATACTATTATAGTAAATTAGTAAGTGGAGTTTCACTTGAATTCATCTTAATGATATAGAGTTGGAAGAGATTGAAATAATTAAAGATAACAAGAGAGGAATTAGACTATACTTTTAATAATAACAAAGATTTCTAAGGATTGTGTCAATATTTACAGATATTATCTTAACAAAAGAAAAAATAAATAAATAAATAAATAAATAAATCAAGAAAATTATAAAGATTGACTGAGTGAAGTCACTAATAATCAATATAATTCAAGATTTAAATTGATCAAATAGTAAAAACTATTAATCAAAGAAGATTGTAACTAAATTAAAGGTAAAAACTAAAATACAAAAATTAAATAACTAAATAAAAATAAAAGGGGATGGCTTATTTATAGTAAAGATCTTCTACTCTTAAAAATAATAAAATAAAAAGTATGACTTATTTATAGTAAAGATCTTTTACTCTCAAAATGATATCAAATAAATCAAAAATCAATATAATGTTATAATCCAAAAATTCAAAATCAATTTTATATAGTCAAAGAAATAAAACTAAGTAAAAAAAAAAGTACTAGTATAATTAGAAAAAGTAATTTTCTAAAATTATATTTTCCAAATAATTCAATCCAAAACTATTTATTTCATACTAGAAGAGTAGGTTCTTTTATATATTTTTCAAATACTAAAGTTATTATAGTATTACTAACTAATACTAACTAATATATAAGATATAATTAAAGTATAATAATATAAATAATTAGAAATATATTATATCAAAGAATGTTAAAGAATATCAAAGTATATGAAAGAATATTAAAGAATATGAAAAGATATTAAAAGATGTGAAAAAATATAAAAGAACATGAAAAAATATAAAAGAATATGAAAGAATATCAAAAGATATTAAATAATAAGAAAAGATATTTGAGATTATTATCCAAGTGTAATTATTTTATTAAAATTAAAAATAATCTTTCACTATATTATTCTACTATATATATAAATATCATATTATAAATAATAATAAAAATATAAATCCTAAATATAAAATAAAATATAATATTTAAAAATAAAAATATAATAATAAATATAGTAATATATAATATAAAAATAGAAATATTTATAAAATAAATAAAAATCATAAGAAAATGTGATTTTGCA
Organism: Ambispora leptoticha; assembly: GCA_910591765.1. Lineage (NCBI taxonomy): Eukaryota > Fungi > Glomeromycota > Glomeromycetes > Archaeosporales > Ambisporaceae > Ambispora > Ambispora leptoticha. The sequence goes on along the minus strand of CAJVPS010002253.1, from coordinate 1,502 downwards.
TAACTAGAAAAAAATTAAGAAATTAAGGAATTTTATGTTATTATAGTAATATATGATTCTTTTTCAAAAAATTTTTGCTCCTGCAAAAATTAATTAATAAACTTTAATAATTCTTTCTTAATTAAATGATATAATTTAGTTGATGTAAACTTAAATTTATTGTTAAATGCTTCTTCTTCAGAGTTATAAATAAAAAAGATTTTATGAGCAATATTATATAATCTATTATATATGTATTTTTTAAGAGTATTTTTAATATTCTTTTTAATCTTTATTATATTTCTTAAATATTTCTGTAGTTGAATCAAAAGTATATATCCAAGTTTATAATATTATAGTATTATTTGATTATTGTTATTCAAAGAATTATTATAAATTAATAATATAGCTTCTTTAAGTTAAGTAGGTCAATCTTTATCTAAGATTGATTTAATATCTTTTGATATAGATATGAATACTTCAGGTTATTTTTCAGAAGTTGTAGAACTTTCAGAACTTATGAATTCTGATTCTTCTTCAGTATCTTCTTTCTTAATATTAATCTTGAATTCATCTTCTGATGAAATAATAATAAAGATATTCAACTAATCAAAGTCTAGATTATTAGTTATATTAACTGATTTAATAGGTACTTTAAGTAATTTAATAGTTATTTAAGTATTCAAGAGAAAAGAATTATTAATTTTAATATCTTTAGTAAATTCAGAATGCATGAGTAAATTCAAGAACGTAATATTAGTTTCTTGTTCTGTATTATTGCAAGTGAGTAATGAGTAATCTATAAGTCAAAAAGGTAATCATTTCAAATAGTTATTGAGTAAGCATTTCCTGATAGATTTTTTCAAGAGATTTAATTATTAAAAGTATAATTTAAGTAGGTAATTGAGATATAATAAGAAATAAGAAAAATAAAAAGTATAAAGAAATTTGAAAAGATATAAGATAATAAGAGTAAAAGTAATAGATAAAAGTAAAAATATAAAAGAATAAAGAAAAAGAAAAGAGGAATAGAAGGAGTATTTATTTAAAATTTGAATTAAAAATCTACTATAAGTAATAAGATATTAAAAATATTAGAGTAAGAATAATTATAAAAATAGATAAAAATAAAATAAAAGATAATTTCAAATATAGAAGTAACAAGAAAAAAAGAAGTAATTCATGTGAGTTACTTAATAATAATTTGTAATTAAAAGTAATCTTGTCAATTATAATAATATTTGAGTTGTCTTTCATTAATAGAATACTTATAAATATTTTTTTTCTGATCACAAATTTTATAAGAGTTATATCTAATATAGTCATGAATATAGTATTATTTTTTACTTCAAGTAGACTGAAATTTATCTCTAATTACTAAGTATTATTTTAGATTAAATATTAATACTTTATTTTTAATTTCATGTAAGATTATTTTGTTAATGTTTGTAAACAAGATAAAATACGATATGAATAAGTTTTAATTTTATAACTTATGATTATTTTTATTATTTAAAAGTATT
>CAJVPS010002252.1:0-12772 GCA_910591765.1 Ambispora leptoticha | reverse complement strand
AATAAATAATAATATAAATAAATAACAAGAAGAATAAATAAAATTATAAAGAAATACTTAATTAAAAATATTAATAATTTAAATTAATAATTGTGATACACATGATGATTATTTGAATAATAATATGCTAAATCTAGATGTATTAAATATATAATGATTATCTGTATATTCAGAGTGAAATTGATCTTCTTAGAAATATAATAGAAAGCTAATCTATTATATAAATAGTATAAAATAAAGATCTAAACTAAAAGAGATCTAAAGAAAGATAACCCAATCAAAATTATTACAAATATAAATATTAAGCTTAAATACTAAATTACTTATAAATAAAAGTTTTATACTAAAATTACTAAAATTTATAATTAAATTACTAAAAAATATAATATCTTTAATATAACAAGTTTTATTTTAGAAGAATTTTAATATCATCTTTCTTAAAATTAAAATAAATAAAAGTATGTAAAAAGTTTTATTAAAGAATTTTAATACTATTTAGTTATTTTATAATTTTTTTTAAAATTAGAATAAAGAAATTAAAAAGTAAAATTTATTATTTAAAAATGAATTTAAAAATAAATAATAATATAATAAAAAAATATTTTTTCTTCTTCAAATTATTTAGAACTTGAATTTAATAAAAATAAAATAAAAAATATAGTAAAATCTCTAAGAGATTATACTAATCAAAAATTGAAAGAGAAATTTAAGAATAATATTATTATAATAATATAAATTTTATAACTTTTCAAACTTTGAATTTTTAATTAATCAATTAATTTTTAGAAATTATATATTTAAAAAGATTTAATTAATATATCAATAATAATTTCAATTATATTTTAACTATAATTTAGCTATATTTCAAAATAATTTAGAATTATAAATATATAATTTGCTTAATATCAACTATAATTCATAAATAGTTTATTAATAATTTAGTTATATTTTAGAAATAGTTTAAAAATAAATTTTATTTATTTTTCTTTATTATCTTTTTTTTATATAATATTTATCTTATTTTATTATTTATTATTTATTTTTAATTTTATTATTTATATTATTTTTTAATTATTATATATATCTTATTTTTTAATTTTATTTGTAATTTATAATTTATTACTTAATTTTTATTTTATAATTATAAATATATATTATTATCTTTTTAATACAAGTTCTGAGATAAAAATGAGTATTTAACCTAATATTACAAAAATACATAACAAAAATGATCACGTGCTTATAATAATATTTGAAAAAGTTTTTAAAAGATTTATTAATAAGAGTATAAATACTATTATTTATCTTAAAGATAAATAATGATAGTATTCTTATTATGACTAACTAGAATGTGATTTAATTTCAAAATATAATTTCAAAACAGAAGTAATATTCAGTTTATTAATAAAACAAAATAATAGATCTTAATCAAGATCTATTCTACAAGAGAGATTCCTTAGAATTCTCTTAAAATTATAATTTACTAAAATGTGAATTGAAAACTAAACTCATAAAACTCAAACTAAACTAAATAACTAATTATCTGACTACTTAACTATCTATTAACTAACTGTCTGTCTGTCTAAATTTACTAGCTAAGATATATCACTTTTATATATTTTAGAGGTTATATAAATAATACTTTTGTTATGATACTTATGCTAGTTTTGCTATGATCTAAATATTATTTTTGCTAGTATCATAATGTTGGTTTTGTTATGATAGCATTATTAGTTTTGCTATGATAGTTTTACTAACTTTGTTATGATAATTTTGCCATGATCATCATATTTGTGAAATCTTCTAAAAATATCTATAAATAATATTCTCTAAAGCTAATATCCAATAAGATATAAGAATTATTCATCCAATCATATTGTAATATAAAGCAATCAATAATATAATTAACTAATATTCTACTAAAAATTCATATCACAACAGGATTCTCTTCATTAGTATTTTGCTCCACAAAATTTAAAGCTGAATGCCAGATTTCTACTAAGCTTATATGCTTACTCCTCTATCACCAAATAGCTTAAGAATTTTTCTCGCTCTTTCGGTTTTCTTACGCAAATTTGCATCTGTAACATTAGGTAGAAAAGGTTTCATTTCCTAATATATTTTTGATATTGCTGTTTTATCTTTAATCTGGCCATCTGCTGTAAGGCTTTTAACCTTGTTTTCGAATTCTAGAGAATAAGAATACCAATATAAAATTTGTTTTTGGCCCGATTTAATTGCTTTATCAAATAAGTCAGATAAACTTTGCACAGAACCCGGAGCCATAACCTCATCATTATTTGAATATAAAGGATTGATTTCGGAAGAAACAATATTTTCTGCTTGATCATAGGTCATCTCTTGTATTAACCCTTCTACGATTTGATTGTCTGATTCAAGTATTTTGGAGGTAGTATCAGAATTGTGACATTTTGTCACGGTTTTTGTATCACATAATGATAAGGATGTTATTGTCTTTTCAGATCCCGTTGAAGCATCCTGATTAACTGAAGATAGGTCCTGATCATGAGAAGCGGAAGCTTCATTACTATGTAATAGCTTTTTTTCCATATTCCTCTGCCTTATCTCATTACTAACCCTTTTCTTATTTTCCGAATCTAAAAAGACATCAATTTCTTTATCTTCTAATGATTTAGATTTTCCGGAGCAAGTTTCATTAAGGTTAGATGCATCGGAAATTGTGTTAACTACCTGTTCTGAAGTGTCTTAAGTTACTAAGTCAGTGCTAGTCATGGATTGATCCGCTTCGTGGTGAGTTGAAGAATTTTTAATCTGCGCATTTTCACCATTTGAGCAACTCTTGTTAGGTAATGGAGTGGAATATTCCGAAGATTTTAAATCATTGGTAACTGTTCGATTTTGCTTTTCAATATTCTTAACAGCTCGTCTCAATTCAACAATTTCAGCCTTGAGCTCGACATTTTCCGTTTGACTTAACTTTGCAGTCTGCTCCAATTCCACAATTCTAGCCATAAGCTCATCTTTTTCTTTCAGTTTGTTCCAGTTTCGCGATTCTAGTCATAAATCTGGCATTCTCTTGTTTGAGTAAATCTAGTTCGGATTGCATGTTTTAACGATAACTTTTATACAAATGCGAATTATTCAAATATTATTTATTATCATAGATAATGCAACATGGAATCATGAGACTAAAAATGTGGTTTCATGTGTCGGGATCAATTATGACTCGCAATACACGAAGAAAATAAGATTTTTACAATATATTTAACATCATTACCTACCATTTACTATATTCATAATTCGTTTCCCTCATTAAAAAATCAAAAAACAATAATATTGTCCCATTGTTACAAATTAATTCTGTAACCTATTATAATAATAATGCTATTGTATAATAAAATTAATATTCTAGAATGAAATTTATGAAATTTTTATTGAGTGTCATTTAAAAAGAGTTCATCCATTTCCTCTTCCTTTACGGGTATTAGATCATCATCCGGTAAATGCACCCACTCTCGTAGGTCACTGGTATCATCGACCGAGGGCACAAAAGAACAAATTTTTTCTAGAATCTTTTCTTGTTCTATAAACTCGTTCCTTATGATCTTAAAAAAATAAAGATTTTTGTGTAACATCCGATGGTTTTAAGCGAAAAGGGAATTATGCACGAAGCTAATTCGATGGCCAAATATTTTTTCTTGTCAACAAGTGATACGGCAAATAATGTCAATTTATCCCCAATTGCTTGTATACAATACGATCTGACTTTCTTGGCAATTTCAATTGAACAATCGAAATTGTTCGCCAACATTCTGCATAAATTACAAACAGCCATCATGAGTAATTTTTTTGCGTCTCCAACTGTATGCTTCTTTTCCGGTTTGTAAGGTGGTCCAGATACTTCAACGTGTAGAATTTCAGTTGCGTCTGATAGTCTCAGAACTAACACATCAGTTTTCCGAGTCCTTATGTTAATTGCGAACATATTGCTCGCATCCCTTATGGATTTGACATCCTTCTCAATCCACTCGTATCTAATATCAGGAAATGCATTCCTAAAAGATCGAAGTATGGGTGAAAGGCGTTCTACAATATACGACCTTTCTGACATATCTCGAGCTAACACTTTAGGCGACATATATTCATACATAGCGATGAAATCTAGGAGGGTGTGCCGGATAAAAAAGAGAAATCGTGATTCCTCGCTCGCTTTCATATTTTTTTCAACCTCAGTTTCGGTCATTATCTTCGAACTAATTTCCGCATAGTCCGTTTGAAAAATCGCCTCCAATTTCAAGGTTATCGATTTGTCTAAAATCAATTTATTTCTCATTCTAAGAAGCTTTTCGATCTTCTCAAATAAACTTTCGTCGACGGTTCCCCTGACTAAATGTAACGTTGAGCTGAATGCGCAAATTATATGTGTAGAAATCAGGTTATATGTTACTTCCGTTATGATTGGCCTGTTTAACGAAATAACAGAAGAATCCGGATTGTTTGGCAGGGGGTCAAATGCTTGATGCTTGAAAGATTTCAAAACAACAAAATAAAAATGAATGAGAATTGTATATTTTTTATTGCGCAAAAAAAAGTAACAAGAATAATTACATGATGCGGATCTATGTCTGAGCTTGAAATTTCGGCATAATTGATTTCTTGTCGTTCTCTCAAATTATACCGTTTCACAAGTTCTTCCTAACGTCATAACAAACGAGTTAGAAAGATGTTTCATACAATTGATCATTTATAGAAACCTACCTCAACTCGTTTTTCATCTAAATTTCGTTCGTTATTAATCGCTTCTGTGTCACTTTTTTTTTGATCATTCTGATAAACACGTCGAAGATGGGAAAGGTAAGAAGTAATTTTCATATTAAACGTTGGCCATTCAACAATATAACTACCTCAATGTTCGGAGACTGTGACCTGTGACGCTTGTACGTGCGATCATCATCTATACTCTCTAAACGTCTTGAAACTTTCTCTCGAACCAAACTTTCTTGCCTATCACGTTGAAGGGTTGAGTGTACAGCGGATGTAGCGAGTTCATCCTGTTATAATAGATAAGTTAGTATTTACGTTTTCTGTGTACCTTGTTATATTGCCAGAATATCTCATACCAACAAAACTGAACGTTCAATTTCATTTGCCACTTTCTTCTCTTGCGCTAACGTAGCTGTCTTCCAGAAGTTATCAATCGAGTTTGACTTTCTTTCCTTCTATTAATAAAAAATTGTAAGAAACGATATCATCCGAGTCTCGGCTAACAGGCGCCCAATTAAAATCAGAAGTAATAGATATTAACGAAACCCATTAAATGTGTAAACATCCACCCGAGTCGCAACTCAGGCATTCCCGATCGCAACCAGGAATGTTGGGTGGTTGAACACGTTTCGTCAGGAACAACCACCCGAGTCGTAACTCAAGTATTCCCGATCGCAACCAGGAATATTGGGTGGTTGAACACATTTCGGCAGGATGGAACCACCCGAGTCGCAACTAACCATCCCCGATCGCAACCAAGGATGTTGGGTGGTTGAACGCAGATCGCAACCCCATCCAAAAGGCTATTGCCCTTTGAGACCCATCCACTGCCAACAAAACACCAAAAAGTAATACTTAACTTGTAACAAATTAAGCGCGTCGCTAGCCAGTTTATTCATTTCCGGGGATGTTTGTTCGTGACTGAGAATACTAGCAAGGCTACGAGCATATCGGCTGTGTTCTTCATGCTTGTCGGCGCGGAAATCAGAACACTTTTGTCGAAATAACAAAAAATTTAATAGTGACCACTCGCGGCCCAAAGTAAAGAAATCAGGATCATCTAACAGTATAAAAAGGAACTTTAGAAATCAGAGTTGCAAATAGAGCTAAGAAAGTAAACTTGCCGTTGGTTACGTGAGCAGAAGTCGACATGTTTACGAAAATTTTGTGCATTGACAAAATGTCACGATCAGACTTGCCGATCACTTTTGAAAAAATAACACATGATACATTGTTCAAAATCTTTTTATTAGTAAATATACCAGTCACACGATTTGTCACACGTAAAAATTAAGTATATTATGTCGATCGAGTTAAAAAAATCGATTAATCATACATGACTAGTGTTTCAAGCTGACTAGGATGCGCCGGCGCACAGCCGGCTAGCTGATTCAGTCGAGCTAATTTCTTTGATGCGGCGTAAGTCGATCACTAAAAATTTCTAAATTAAGAAAATCATTACTATTATTATAGAATACTATTTACAGTTCAAATTAACATGTTATATAGTTATATATAGTTTAGTTCATGTAATATATGTAAAATCCTTTATATATTCATCTTTTTTTCGTGTTTTATATTCTTTTCGTGGTTTTATATTCTTTTCACATTTTTATATTCTTTTTGTATTTTTTTAATGAATCAAAAATCCAAAATCACTTTTATTAATTATGATGAAGAAATAGCATAATGAACATGACAATCAACTAATGAAACATAACAGTCAATTAATGAACTTATTCTTGTAGATTCTTATCCAAATTTATCTCACTCATCCACTCTTAATAATGAAGCATTAATATCATCACACATTTTCATTTCTAATAATCAAGTATCAGATTTATCAAATACTTCAACTTCTAATAATCAAGTATCAAATTCATTAAATATCTCTTTAAAGAAAATTAATTCATCTACAAATAAAGAAAGCTAAGTACAATCATATTTTAAGAAAAATAAAATTATAAAAAAAGTTATTTATTAATTAACTATCAAAAATCCACAAAATTGAGAAAATATTTCTTGTCTGATTTCTTATAATCTTACAACTTTAATAATAAATTTGATGACATATCTAAGAATAAAGCATTAAATATATTCTTCTATTAATTCAGTAATTTCAAATAATTCAAAATAAAAAATAATTAAATAAATATTTGAATCTACAAATTTCTTATCACATTTTAAACAAGAAAAAATATGTTTTTGACTTATTACTTGGATTATTAATAATATAAAACCATTTTACGTAATTATAAATAAAAAGTTTCAAGAGCTAATTCATGAATATGAGTCTTGTTTTGAATTTTCATAATAAAAAATAAGATTAGACAATCAGTTTCTTATACTAAAACATAATTAAATATATTAATGGATGAAATAATAATAAGATTTGCTTTTACTACTGATTCTTAGATAGCATATCATACTTTATATATTAAAATAATAATATATTAGATCTTTGCAAATTTTAAATCATATCAAATACTTTTGACAATTAAAAATCTTCCATATTCTCATATAAGTAATTGTATTAAAGATGTTTTTCAAAATTTATTTGAGCAATGGAAAATATCACAAAAAGTTTTTATTGGTATAACAGATAATACTTTTAATATGAAAAGAGCAATATGACAACTTGAATATAATTATATAGAATATATAGCTCATACTTTTCAGCTTATAATTAATGATGAACTCAAATTAATAAATGATAAATTAGTAAAAAAAGCAAAAAACTTAAATAATTTTCTTGTAAATCACAATAAATATTATGATAAATTCAGAAAAGTATAAAAAGATATTATAAATTAGACAAATCTTCAAATCTCATAATATAAATCTCTTGATTCTATTAGTAATAATAGTAAAATCTAATGGAATTCAATATTAATTCTATTAAAATAACTTTTATTACTTCATCAAGTAATTTATGAATACCAATTATAACTTTCACATAATTTTAATTATCAAGTATGAGCAGATGCTAATATTTTAAAAAACTTATTATTATCAGATGATAAGTAAAAATATTTAAATAAATTAGTAATTTTACCAAAATTATTTGCTAGCATAACTATATTCTTAGATAGAAGTTAGTATCTAATATTCTTACAAATATTTTTTACTTTTCATAAACTTTTTCATCATTTAAATATAATAAATTCAATACTTATCTATTTGAATATTCATATAGTTTTAGAAAAAATTCACAAATCATTAACAAGAAAATAAAAAAATTCAAATATTCTTGATTATATTATATTATTTTTGGATCCAAGATTTAAAAAATCTAGCATTTATATCAGAAGAAAAAATTTAACAAATTATTAAAAAACTAAAGAAAAATATTATAAAAAGTATACTAATTATTTTTGAATCTTTCAATAATTTAGCTCAGATTTCTTATTTGCAAAATTAATCTCTTATATTATTATCTTATAATGATTTCAATATTATAATAATTACTACTGAAATACCTATTAAATCAGAACTTTGTATTTATTAGAATATGTCAGTATTATCAAAATATAAAGTATCTCATCTATTATATATAATAAATAATCTATATAAGTGATAGAATAATCATATAGTAATACTATCATTACTAGCTGAATAAGCAAGAATTTATTTTGCAATTCTAACTTCTTCAATTTCTGTTAAGTATCTTTTTAGTAATGCTAATAATATAATAATAGATAAAAAAAATTGGCTTGATCTTATAAATATATATAATATTCTTTTTCTTAAGAAAAATTTAACTTTTAATATATTTTTAAAATTATTACAAGTAAAAAGCTAATATTAATATATATGTTAGATAATAATAATATATGTATATAATATTAATATATATTAATTTTGTAATATAAATAAAGTATCTAAATAAGAAAATTCATATGATTATTAATCTGAGTTGGCTAGTTAAAGCAAAAAATTACAACTTAATTATACTAATATTTTGTTATCAGTTTGAAATATTATACATAATTACTTTTCTTGAATTAAATTTCAAATTTTCTAATATGAGTTTTATCTTTAATATAAGTTACAAGTCATAAATTGATTCCTAATTTGGATAAATAATATAATATAAATATTTCATAGTGCTCCACTAGCAATAGGTAATATTGTGAAATATTAGTGTGAATTAATAATATATATATAATATATGAATTATTTTTTTTGTTAAAATATTTTTAACTTTAAATTTTAAATTTCAAATTTTATAATTGATACTGATAACAGAAATTTTTTTAATACAAAGCTGAATACTTCTTCAAAAAAAAACTAATAACAAGAAAATAATTATATAATAAACAAAATTAGTATATAATCATGAAAAAAGTTAGAAATATGATTATATAATAAAAGAAAGATGAGAATATGATTATATAACAAAAGAAAGCAGTTGAAAATATGACTATATAGTAAAAGAAAATAATTAAAAATATAAAAAAAACAATTAGAAATATGATTATATAATAAAAGAAAGAAGTTAAATATATAACTATATAATAAAAGAAAGAAATTAGATATATGATTATATAATAAAAGAAAAATTAGTATAGTAAAAGAAAGATTAGGAATATGATTATATATTGAAGAAAAGCAATTGGAAATATGATTATATAATGAAAGAAAATAATTAGAAATATAATTATGTAATAAAAAAAAAGTTAAATATATGATTATATAATGAAAGAAAAAAATTAGATACATAACCATATAATAAAAAAAAGATTGATATAATAAAAGAAAGATTAAGAATATAATTGTATAATAAAGAAAAACAGTTAGAAATATGATTGTATAATAAAAGAAAATAGTTAAAAATATGATTATATAATGAAAAAAAAGAAAGATTAAAGACTGGTCTCCTCTTTATTTTTACATATACATTAGATTCTAACTAAAGCTAGTTCTTGGCAAGCTACAGCATACAAAAATACTAATGATCTAGGACTGTAATTTGTTTTAATTTAAAAAATCCTAGCATTTGCTGATTTAAAAGAAATTACAACTCTTAATTATGAGTATTTTTACTAAATAAATCTCTTACCAAAGTACTGTAAGCTGTGAAGGAGAATATTTTTTTGTAAGTATTTTAAATTTATTTGGCTTGTACAATAATAAAATTTTATTTTTATTTATTTCTATATTTTCTTTCAACTTGATTATAATTTATATTTCTTTTTTATAAACTTGTATAAGACAGATATTAATAATATTATTTGATTTCTTGCTCTAGTGAAAAAATATTGATAACAAGAACTGGATACTTCTAGAAACTTCAGTTTTCATACATAACATTCATTAGATATTGACTTTACTTGAAGATATTTGAAGTAATTATATCATAAAGATAAGTTATCAGAGTATATTAATTATTAGCATCAATAGTATTAGATTATTCTTGTATTAATAATAGTTTAGATTAAAGCAAGTTTAAAAGAATTACTAAGTTCTTTTATAATATCTGCATACTTTTTATAGTAAATAATAAAAAGTTTTCAAATTCTTATTTGCAAATAGTATAAATATTTATACTAATAATATTAACTAAATTAGATAAGAATTATATTAGTATAAATATATTAGATAATAATATTACTATCAAAGTATTAGATATATCTAGAGTATGTACTATATAATCAAGAATTTCTTTGAATGAGATTAATGTAAAGCTTTTATTATCTTCTTTATTATTATTATTATTATTATTATTATTATTATTATTATTATTACTATCATCATAATTATTATTATCATTATTATCATTATTATTATTATTATTATAATTATTATTGTTATTATTATTTATTATAATACTTTTTGAACTTGCTGATATTATTGATTAGTTAATATATAAGTTACAATAAATATTTCATACTTCTTGTTGAATTGTAAAAACTATTTAAGATAAATATATATATTATTCTTATTTACAAAGCTCATTAATATAGAAAAATATTGCATGAAGATGCTTATACATGATTCTATTCTGAAAAAAGTCAAGATATTAATAATGAATATTTGTTAGCTATCCATATATACAAGTAGTATAAATAAGTTCTGATATGATCTCTAACTCAACTTGAATATAAAGTTTTTTAATTTCTTTCTCTAGTTCATAATTGATCACTTTCTTTATTTGAAGTAATCTTTTTGCAAATTCATCATGATTTGGACTTGGAACAAAGTAAGCTATCTAAGAAAATTTCTATATAATAATTTTATAAATTGATAAATTCATTATGTTAAATTCATTATATCATTTTACTTTCTCTTTTTCAAGATCAATAGCAAGATTTCATAGTATAAAAATATTAGATATTATTTTAGATATGAGAGTAATATAAAATATATTAATTCTGAAAAGATGACTCTTTCTTTGAAATTATTTTAATTAATTATTCTTTAAATACTCATTAATTCTTTTAAGATAATTATTTATGATAGGTAGTTTTTTGAGAGAAATTCTAAAAATATTTGTAGTTCTCTTATATCTATTAAAATATCAATTATATAAAAGACTACTAGTCCACTATTTTTTTAGATAGGTGAGAAACTTTACTCTGTTATTTAAAATATTATGTATACTTTCTAAAATATTCATCTTGCTATCAAGATTTTTTAATAATTCTCTTCTCTTTATAATAAATTTATGTACAATATTTTTATCACCATTCATTAATCAAGCTTTTTTCAATATGATTTATAGATATAGTCTCAAAGTATTTTGTTATAAAACTATATTATTACCATTATCTTGACCTAATTATTTATTAATCTTATTCTTTCAACATTAGTTAATGTGAAAGTAATAAAGAAGTAGAATAATTCCTAATTACACTTTTAATAATAGTTTTTATTTTTTAATATCAGTATTGATTATTATAATGAGAGAAGTAAATATAGTTAAATTGATATTTAAATTTGCTATAAGTTAATTTTGATTATAGATAATGCTAATTTTATCATAAAAGATGAAAAAAAGTTATTTCAGGATTTTATTATCATATTCAGATAATATTAATTAATTATGTGAAAAAGAATAAAAATAATCGGAATATCTTTACTATTTTCATTAATAATAATAATAATAATAAATAAAAGAAGTTTATATTTGCTAATTCTATAGATTTTATCAATAAAAATAAGATTCTGATATCTATATTTTTATATATATTTCTATTATTCTGAAGTATAAATAATGATTTCCAGATGATTAGTATCTTTAATATAGAGCTGATAATATAAGTATTTTTTCTTGATTTCTGATTAATCAGTATCTGATCCAAGAATTTATTTTAAATTTTTTGTAATATTATTACTAATATTAATATTCTAGTTTTTTTAGAGTATTTATTTTTTAATATTAGTAATATTCATTATTGTAAGTAGTATTCTGAAATTTTTAATCAAAGTACATTTTCCAAATATGTTTTATATAATTTTTGCATTTTATGTAAAAATATTTGCAGTACTAACATTTAGAATTAATAAATTTTTGATATTTTTTCTTACATATAATAAAAGTTAATATAAAAAGTTACATTATAATTGAAAGACTTTATATTATTCTGAATATTCTAGATATTTTATAATAATATAAATTTTATTAACTCAGAGAGAAATTATAATAAAGATGAGATATCTAATATAGAAGTAATATATAGCTAAGACTTGAGAATTGAATTTGATAACTCTTTCTTAATAACTTTCACATATATATTATTTAATTATTATTGTTAAATTTAATTATCAAATTGATCACTTGTTTTATACTTTCTTATCCTTTGATATCTTTTAATATTTTCTTATATCCTTTCACATCTTTTCATATCTTTTAACATCTTTCTATATCCTTTTACATCTTTTTATATTTTTTAATATTCTTTTATGTACTTTGATATTCTTTAATACTCTTTGATATCATAAATTTCTAGTTATTTATATTATACTACTTTAATTATATCTTATATATTAGATAGTATTAGTTAATAATACTATAATAACTTTT
>CAJVPS010002251.1:0-12772 GCA_910591765.1 Ambispora leptoticha | reverse complement strand
ATAATAATAAAGGAAGAATGAATAAAATTATAAAGAAAATAATTAATTAAAAATATTAATATTCTAAATTAATAATTATGATATACATAGTGATCATCTGAATAATAATGTACTAAATCTAGATATATTAAATACATAATGATCATCTGTATATCCAAAGTGAAAATGATCTTTTTAAAAATGTAATATAAAGCTAATCTGTTATACAGATAACGCAAAATAAAGATCTAAGCTAAAAGAGATCTAAAGGAAGATAACCCAATCAAAATTATTACAACTAGTTATATTATTCTTTGTTTTAATTAATTAATATATATTTTATTAAGATCAAGTTGAATTAATTCTTGAAATAACAAGTATATAATTTGATTGATTTATATTGCTCCAATATATTTTGTGAGCAAATGAAATATATGAAATTATAATAAAAAATTAAATTGAAGAGGATGACAATAGGAATAATAATCTTGAGAGGATATTCTAATAGGATAATTAGGAATTTGATATATCTCAAGATAATAATTAATAGGTAATCTAATAAAAGAATAATAATTGATCATGAAAACTTAAAACACAAATATTTATCAATTATGGATAAAAAGAAAAGAAATATAAAAAGAATATAAGAGTATAAATATAATAAGAGGTATAGAGGGAGTTTTTTCTATAGAGAGGGCACCAAAAATATGTTATAGTGAATTGATAAATGAGATTTTACTTTAATTCACCTTAATAATATAGGGTTGGAAGAGACTGAAATAATTAAAGGATGAAGAGAAAAGAATTAGATTATAACTTTTAATAATAATAAAGATTTCTAAGATCTGTGCCAATATCTATGAATATTGTCTCAAAAAGGATATTAAAATAAAGAAAATAATAAATAAACTAAAAAAATTATAAAGATTAACTAAGTAAAGCCATTAGTAATCAATATAATTCAAGATTTGAATTGATTAAATAGCAAGTTACTAATTAAAGAAGACTATAACTAAAGTAAAGATAGAAATAAAATATGTAAATTAAATAACTAAATAATAAAAAGAGTATGGCTTATTTATAGTAGAGATCTTTTACTCTCAAAAATAATAAAATAAAAAGTATAGCTTATTTATAGTAAAGGTCTTCTACTCTTAAAATAATATCAAAAATAAAAAAATTAATATAATGTTATAATCCAAAAATCCAAAATCAACTTTATATGATCAAAGAAATAAAACCAAGTAAAAGAAAGAGTACTAGTATAATTTGAAAAGAAATCTTGTAAAAAGATTACTATTAATATGATAATAAGCTTTTAAATTATATTTTTCAAATAATTCAATCCAAAACTATTTATTTTAAGCTAGAATAACAGATCCTTTTATATATTTTTCAGATACAAAAATTATTATAATATTACTAGTTAATACTTACTAATATACAGAATATAATTAAAGTACTATAATATAAATAATTATAAATGGGTTATGTTGAAGTATATTGAAAGATGTCAAAGAATGTTGAAGAATGTTAGAGTATATAAAAGAATATTAAAAGATGTGAAAAGATGTAAGAAAATATGAAAATATATGAGAAGACATGGAAAAATATTGAAGAATGAGAAAAGACATTTGAGATTATTTTCTAAGTATAACTATTCTATTAAAATTAAAAATAATCTTCTACTATACTATTCTACTATATATATGAATATCATATTACAAGATAATAAAAATATAGATCCTGAATATTAAATGAAATATAATATTTAAAAATAAAAATGTGATAATAAATATAATAATATATAATATAGAAATAGGGATATTTATAAAATAAATAAAAAATATAAAAATATGCAATTTTGCATAACTGGAAAAAATTAAGGAATCAAGAAAGTTTATATCACTATAATAATAATAGATCTCAAATATAAAATAAAATATAATATTTAAAAATAGAAATATGATAATAAATATAATAATATATAATATAAAAATAGGAATATTTATAAAATAAATAAAAATTATAAGAAAATATAGTTTTATATAATCAAGAAAAGATTAGAGAATTAAAGAATTTTATATTATTATAATAATAATATCTTTAAAAAACTATTAATTATAAGTTAATGATAATTATAAAATATAATAATATAAATAAATAAGAAAAAGAACAAATAAAAATATAAATAAATAAGAAAAAGAATAAATAAAAATATAAAAAAATATTAATTATAAATCTAATTAAAAATATTAATAAATTAAATTTATAATTATAAAATATATAATAATTATTTGCATGATAATATATAAAATCTGATTAATTTACTATATAAATAATTATTTATATATTTAATATAGAATAAATGAAATTTTATTATTTAAAGTAATAAATCTTATTTTATATTATTTTAAAATAATATATATTACATGAAAAATATAATATGAATTACATTGCTTAATTTCAACTATAAAATCAAGAAGTTATAATATGAAAATATTTTACAAAAAATAAAATTAGTTTTTTAATTCAAAATAACAAATTTTATATATGAAATATTAGAAAAT
This sequence comes from Ambispora leptoticha, assembly GCA_910591765.1. Lineage (NCBI taxonomy): Eukaryota > Fungi > Glomeromycota > Glomeromycetes > Archaeosporales > Ambisporaceae > Ambispora > Ambispora leptoticha. The sequence continues at coordinate 10,223 of CAJVPS010002251.1, read as the reverse complement.
GCTTTTTATTCTTTTATAATAATTTAAAAACCAATTTACAATATATTTTTCAAGATGATAATATAAAGTAAGAATGATTAATAAAAAGAATTTGATATTAAATCTTTCATGATCTGTATAGAATCCAGATCTTAATCCAATTGAATATCTATTGAATGTTTTGAAAAGATAAATCTCATTCAAAAAATATTGTGAAATTAATAATAGTTTTGAAAAAGAAGTGAAGTAAAATTGAACCTGAAATTTTATCAAGAAGAATTCAAGCAATATTAGATAGTCATGAAAATCCAATTAGATATTTATAAAATTCATGTTTTTTCGAATAAAATGATATAAATCTTTTATGTTTGTTTAAGAAATTAATTGTTGAAGTTTGTGTATTTTTATCTGGTTTTAAAGTGGTCGGATACTTTTGACCGGGGAGTATACATGTATTATATAATTATACACACGTCACATCACTCTCACGTGAGTGTGAATTTTGATAAGGTCTTTTCGAAAAAATCTCTGTCACCATGAATCAACTTGACTTCGCTAAAAGAAAACCCCCAGGTTTCATTTTATATTCGGCATCACAAGATAAACAAGGGATCAACGCACAACAGGAATTACTTATTGAGTTTGGTATGGTGTACTTTTTACGTGATGTTGGCTAACTTGTGCTTTTTTCCTTCTTTCTGCATTCTCTTATTCCCTGTTTCCGTTCTGATGATAATCTACGGATTGTTTATCCATTTTTCATCTATTTCGCTTATTCATCCTCTTGTTTCATTTATCATCGTATATCGCTGTCTTATTTCTTTTTGTCAATACGCGTGCCACATCCGAAAAGACGAAAGGTAACCAGAGTTTATTAGTCATAATTGAGTCAGCGGGTACTCCTACCTAATTTGAGGTCATGATTCAATTTATATTTCGCACGAGATAAATGGAATTTACTGTATCTCTTGCAAAATTCATAACACGCTCCTGTCTATGATTGTTGCTTATGAAGAATTTTTCTTTCCCGATTGATCTTTGACACGCGCTCTTGATATTAATTCGTCATTTCACAGCCAAAAGAAGACGGACTCCCCGGACCAAAACCTTCATTATAACATGTCACGATCCAGCAAAGTCCTCAAATACTCTATGGGAGTACTTTCGCTACATTGCAATCTCCGGATAAGGCGAGACTCGTTGACGAGACGAGATTGCAGAATCGAATACAATTGTGATTGTGATCCGTTTTCGGAAGGAGGGCACATCCGGTTAACCAAATGGACATTTGTGAATGAGTTCGCATATTTGGTGATTTTAATTTGGATTGTTTTTCGCAATGATATATTATTAGAATCATCAATACATATTCTGTATCTATCAGAAATATCAAGTGACGTCAAAACCGTAGAACCCTTTTGGCAATCGACTGGTTTGTCTCGACATGGAAAAGGGTTTGCTAGGGGTTTCCCAGATAAAACCATAGTATAGTTATTATCGTATCTTTGAAATTTTCTTTAATTCGGCTTCCGTGCATTCTACGAAATATGTTTCCAGAAAAGCCTTTATTTGGACGCCGTTGTCTTTAGAAGAAAGGATTATTTGGACGCCGTTGTCTTTAGAAGAAAGGATTATTTAGATGCCGTTGCCTTTGAAAGAAAAGGATTATTTGGAATTTGTTACTCGTGTTTTTGTGTTGGTAGTTTGGTATGTCATATGTTTCTATTCCAAATGGAACATAACAAAATACTTTTTGTTGTATCTTGAGTAGCGTTGATCAATTTATTTTGAATTTGTTGGTTGATGGATTCGATAAAGCCACCCTTTCTCCAAAAGCCTATAAGGAAAGGATTAAGGCGTGGACGATTACAGAGCATAGTTCCAACACTGATATGTTGATTTTTCTTGTCGCGGAAGTTGCTGACAGTAAAATGGATTATAACTCAAAAGGAGATTGATTTTTAAAAAAAATATGGAATGAAAAAGTGTAACAAGCTAATAAAAATTTTAAGGAATAATGAATCGTCAAAGCAATATGACGAAAACAGAAATCTCTGTCTGCAAAGATTAAACATACTGAAATTATGAAAAAAGTTAAAGAAAATTTATACTACACATGACTGAATATCCTTGGAGGAAAGATAATTAAATTCCATGTAAAGGAATAAAATAACAATATTAATGTTTCAAGAATAAAAAATATACAATAGTATGATATTTGTAAGAAAAGGGTTAAAAGCACGAGTTCTATATTAATGATATCGATATGATTCTAAAAGGACAATCAAAGTGTTATTGTCATTTCGATTCGGAATAGTAGTAGTCGTATAATCAAAAGTTGTTCCATTAATGATCTCTTGCACACGATTATTTTGTTGTATATTGTGATGATTAGCTTGTCGCTGGTCTTGATCCATTATGTTAGGTAACGGGAAAATTTCTACTTGAAATATTATAGCCAAACGAAAAAAGAGAATCTCGTGGAAAGCTTTGATCGGAGTTTATATGCAATTTTTTTTGTTATCATTAATTGATTCTCCAGTTTGTGCTTCGTCCAGTATCATAAATTTATCTTTTTGTATGAGTACATGCGCGCGCGCGCGCGCGCGCTATGTATACATAACATAAATAGATACTTGCTATATGTTGATTATTGCATCTTACTAATCCATCTAATCTTTTTTGTTGTTCTGATCCGTCGTGTTTCATCTAAACTAAATGTTGTAGGACAATGTAATTTTGGCATCCGTTATCTTAAATTACATAGGACGTAAGAAGATAACAAAAGACCGAAACGAGAGTCTCTTTGACTAAAATTTATATCTCGTTAATGTAATTCCCCTGATCTGTGGAATAAACATCGGAAAAATCAACTTATAGGTATAATCGACGTGTTGACATCATCTGTCCATTCATAAACTCATCTATTCATCTGTCATCTACTCATTAATTCACCTAACCATATTCGTCCATTATACATGTAGTAGGTCCCCCAATTTAATAGATCCAGGCCTGTATTACACGTAGTAAAGAGGTAATCAATAAGATATTGTGTGAAAATTCGATTGGTTCATACAAGAGTCCTGGTGATTTATGCCGTAACTGACAAAGCGAGTGAAGTCGGACGTCTCAGTAAACTTTGCAATTCGTCATCTTTCATATACCCACTGGATGATGTAGGACAATGTAATCTTAAGAAACGCAAAACATTATGTTTCACAATTACGTATTAGATGTAGATGGTGCCACGATTCTGTTGTCTCGCTTTGTTGGATCTTGTAGAGGATTTGTGATTATGAAAATAAGCCGAATTTCAAAAGATATTATAAAAAACGAAAAGAATCTCGTTAAAACTTTCAACGAGAGTTTATATCTGTGGGATAAACATCAGATAAATTAATAAATTCATTGATGTTTTAATACCATTTACGTACAGATACATACATCAGTTTGTTGATTATCTTTCCGGTTCATCATCGTTCTTTTCGTTTTGCGCCATTGATAAATACATGTTGCATCATGCTAGATGTTTGTTTTAGTACGAAGTTGATACATGTAACAGGTTTGTAACCAGTTTGGGCACTGGGTTCGTACTTAGTAAATTCAGAACATATTAAAAATATAAACAACATCGGATAAACTAACGCTACAATCACGAGATAAAAATCGGTTCATTCTATTATCTATACAATAATTCAGTTTATTGAGGATAGCTTTGTAAGGGCTTGCATCCAAAACGATTTAGAAGTTAGAATTTTGGTAAATAGAATTTTGCTAAATTTTGGCTGTACATGTATATAGTTTATGAGATCAAGAATTGGTGATGATGGTTGATTTTGTTGCTGATTTACTTGTTGGTTGATTCATAATTTAGGATAAAGCGAAAGTTTCAATTCGAAAGAAAAAACAAACGAAAGTGTCTTGTTAACCGGGCTTATATTCATTCTTGTTAATGCGATACCCCCTGACTGTGGCATAAACATTCTCAAAAAATTGCCGTATATTCCCGAGTGTCATGCATATTACCTACCGTATATGTACAAGTATTTAATTTATTATCGTCTGTGATTCGTTCATCTTCGTTGTTGATTATCTACCATTTATATTCCGTGATGTCCTATGACCTTGATATGATCTCAAAATTGAGACATATGACCTTATACATGCACAACCTAATTCTATTATAAATTTCGTATGACTTATGACCAAAGTCATATGAACAATGGCTTTATGAACAATGAAATTGTTTATATTAACGTTAGCTTTAACGGGGTTAACCGGTTAAAATTTTCTTTTGTGGTTAACCGGTACAAAGTCCAAATATGGTGATTGTTTCAGAATGTTAAAGACCGACTTTTAAGATCAGGTTTTAGGTTTGGATCGGGTATGAGAAAAATTTTACTTGTAAATTCATCATCCGATCCTATCCGTTTTGTGATTACAGTATCTGCATCTTTATTCATTCCGATTCATTACGTTAATTTATTCACGAGATCTGTGATGTGTATGATCAATGCATGATGTTTTTTTACGTGTCAAGTTGTGCGTTTGTTAATTTTGTTATACTGGATACGCTATTGTCGTTAAGATATCATGCTCAAAAAATTGCAGTACTATAACAAAAAATAATAAAGGTTAAAAAGTATTATTTGACTACAATTACTCGGATATTATTTAATGTGTTCTCCACCAATTGTGTGAACATTTTTTGTTCTGTCTTTTTAACCGTACATGTAATACTTTCCATAATTCCTAATTAGAAAAATCACAGGATTTCATTTCTATGTTTCGTAGCATCAAGTGGGAAATAAATTCGAAATTAAACCCAGGATTTATTATTAATATAAAATATTGAATTTAGCTTATAAAAAGTGATAAAACATTTAGTAAACATCAATACGTAGTTTGCGGACATCGACGTTGAAATTTAGCGATAGTCGAAATTGATATTAACGTTAAAAAATGACGAAATTGACGTCAAAAAATGGCGTGGGATTAATGCTGCATGACAAACGCATCGTTGAAAATTATCACGTCATAATGTTACTATATTTACAAGTTGATTCTTATTACAGTAACAATTTTTACTGTTATAATATGATAACATTTATTAGCGTTTAAAAAGTCATGTCCCTAACTCCGGATCTCCTGGAATAACGTGTAGATATTCTAGTAATTTGTGGATTTTGCCATTACTTTCTTTTTCCTCTATAATATGTGTATATTTAAATGAATATTGAGAGTTTAGTAGATATGTACGTGTTTCTAGTGCAAAAATATCATTTCATAGAAGTTATGGTGCAACGAATTGTTTTTGAATAAATTTGACGACTTTGAACCACGAATTTAAAATAAGTTACAAAAATTTAACTGATCTTTTAAATAGAACAAAAATGCGTCCATTATTAAGTAGACAAAAAAAACAAGAAACGTCAGAAACAAACCAAAAATTTTCCGAATCTAATACAAAAATGACGCTACTAGACACCAATGAACCAATCTTTCAAGACTTACATGACCGATTCACAGGGAAGCTACGGTGACTGGCATATTAAAAATCGAAATGCCGGAAAAAATAATAAAACGGCATCAAAAGCTTGCAGCGAAAATGGCGAAAAAACATAATACAGAACCACAGACAATCACACATTCAATGTTTCATGGAACAACATATTGTTGTGATCCAATTACAATGTTAAGAACTAAAGCTGAACTATGTGAAAATAAAGAGTGTGCAATGTGTAAAATCCTTAGAAAGGGAAATAAAATGCGTAAAGTCAGAAATCGATGGTGGTGGTGGAAGAAGTCGGGGATTATGTCGTCGAATGACCCGGCGAATTCATTAACTTCTTCCTTGAAGCAACGAAACCATCAGCCATATATTATGTTTGTTTTGGATGTGCTTTCCCCTTTATCAGGCTATAAACTCAAAACTCTTAACAACGCAGTTAAGTTTTCTTATTTGCTAGTTGACATCAGATTCATATTTTTGTTTCTTGCTAAGATTAAAATTGACATTTTCGCAGGCTACAATACCGAAATATTTGATCATATTTGAATACATAGATCCTAATGAACATATTGCAAAACGAATTTTAGAACTTTCTGAAAACTATTAAGAACAATTAATTATCTTTCTTTTAATCAATGTTAAATTACTTGAAAATTCAGGGAATCTGACATTTTTTGTTAATGAGCAAAATTGTTGCGTTTAAATATAATTTCTAGATTCTGTCCACAATTTTATATTACTCAATTTATTGCCGGCAAGCTGTATAAATATTTATAGAGACCAGTTTCTTTCTCAATTATTCATTAAAATTTTTTGCAAGCCTTAGATAAAGAGAGAAAAAGTTTTGATGAGTTAGTTACTGGTCGACCAAATTAGGGGCCTAGTTAATTAATAGAAAATAAGATGAATGTTAGTTAAATGCAAATAGAATAATACACGAGAAAATGACAGAAAATATAATAGTCTAAAAGACTAATAATTAATAAAAATCAATTGATTTTGTATATACAGTCAGACCTCTCTAAATGCAACTTGCTCGGACTAACTTTTTGACACCGTGCATTTAGAGAAAAATAAGAAACATTGCACTTATGGAGGTTAAGATATATATTTGGGCCGGAGTTTGAGCTTGCATTAAGAGAGATATGTATTTAGGGAGGTCTTAGAAAAATTCAAAAACTGAAAAAAATATATATGTTAAACTAAAGTATGCTAGGTTATAAATATTGAGATTAAGAAATCTTTTATTAATTTATACTATATTTATATTATTTAATAGATTCATATTTACTTTTTTTAAATAGCATAAGAGAGGTATTTGAGAGAAGTTTCATGAATTAAATCTTTTTGATGAAAGCTTTTTTTTGTTCTTTTTTAATTTTTAATTATAATTATATATATATATATTAAAATTTGTAGGTATAATATAAAAGAATATAATTTTTTGTATTTTTGCTATGCTTTTTCTAATTTTTATATTTAAAAGGCTAATTTTTGTATATTATAGGAGGTAATGATTAGATAAGTTAAAATATAATTACTTTAAATCTTATTTTTTTGTAATTTAAACAGAAAAAAATATTAATATTTCTGAAAAAGAGAAATTAATATATATTATCTTTAATTTTGATAGTTTATAATACAAAAATCTAAATTATTAGCAGATTTACTTATTAATCTAAAAGAGACTATAATAAATTCAAGAATATATTATTATTAAAGATAACTAGAAAAATACTTGAAAATTTAAATTAATTTGAAAAAGAAAATTTATTTAATTTAGAATAGTTATAAATTAATTATTATTCAAGTTGCTTGTAAAAGTAATCTTTTAATGATTATTAATTCATCTTTTAACCAGAAAAAATATCTTACTTTTCTATAATAAGTATCTAATAATCTTATAAATTTATAATTTTTACTTTTTAATATTAATATTTCATATATTATTTCTTTATTAGTTCTATATTTTTTGATATATTAGATTTATTTGGAGAGAATATCGAAATTAAGAAATTCTAAAATAGTTTAAAAATTAAATAATCAAAAAATAAGATTTAAAAATTTAAAAATTATTTATCAAAATTAAAAAAGAGATTAAATATTAAATATAAGCAGATAGTATAAGTATCTCATTGAATTATTTATCAAGTTGTTACATAGTTAAAGTACAAATAGATCACTCAGTTTAAAATTCAGATTAATTAACTATATATAAGAAAAGTTATACACAAATATTAAATTCTTGCATTATAATCAAGAAATGATGCAAGATGCAAGATAATTCCAAGATATTGATGAATAGAAAGAAAAGCTATCATATGATTTATTTAATAAGTTCAAAAAGATAAATATGAGAATTTTTATTTCATATTATTTGTTTAATGTAACTTATACTTGAGGTTCTGGAAAATAATTAATGATTTAATCACAGAAATTGAATTATATAATCAAAGAATATTCAAAAATTAATATTATATAATGACTTATCCAAATATAATGAGTTGATTGTATTATTCATACGCTGACTCATTATAGTGAGTTGATTGATTTATTAGTTATTATTAATTTTTTTGCATAAGTGCATATGAAGCGATTGGATAGCATTTTCTCAGAAATCATCTTCTAACAACAGCTTGATAAACATGATGACGAAAGGGATCTTGACCTATAGCAGGAATTGATCTATGATGAGCAGTGTTAACCTATGACCTTAATATGCTATAACCTTGATATGACCTCAAAATTGAGTCATATAACCTCAAATTTATTATAAATTTCATATGGCTTATGAATATGAAATTAGCCAACACTGATGAGTATCAGCAATTCATTTCTATCGCTATTTATATTTGGGAAATTTGTGATTTATTGAAGCATAATCTTTTGAATATTCAAGGGGAGAAATTCAAAATCTCGCATCGGCTCTTATCGTAAATTTAGGTATGAAATTGACTGATAGATCTCTCATTGACAAAAGTATGATTTTAGAATTGCAACTAATGGGTTTGAAGTGATTACTTAGATTCGGCGATTTGCCTGCCGCGTGCAAAGCGAAGAAATAGGTGATAAGGTCGATCTGGTGAGGATTGGTATAATTCTAAAAAATGCTAACTATGAAAATACAGCTTTTCTTGATGGTCCATTTCAGGCTTATATATCTTTTATATATTCTCTGTATGTTAGAATCTCTGTTATAACGTCTACTCTATGGATTGGGACGAAAGAATCAAAACGTTGAATAATGTGAGTCACTCGTTCATTTATATTATTTGGATTCTACTGCTACCGATTGAAGTTCGTTTCCCCTATCTGCAGCTTCTGGAAAGTTTCTTTAAATAATAATTTTCTTTCTATAGTCAACTTCAAGCATGTTTAATCAACTCGGAATGATTTATGACATTAAGGCGTCACGATTATATAGAACAAGGCGGAGCTCTGTTTTCCTAAACTATATGCGGTTGTGACGTAAGGACGCATAAAATGAATACGCGTTCGGAAAGATATTTGAAACCTAATTTTCTGGTTCAAAGATTTTGAATTCGAACTCAAAAACAACCCAAATTTGAATTAAACTTTTTTTTTTCAGAATATTAGGAAAATATCAACTGCATTGAATCTATAAAATGAAAAAATATCTTGAAATATTCAAAAGTTGTATTGATTATCACGTCAGAGTTTTTATATAGTGGCGTTATGGCTTAAACCATAAATCACATAATTCCCAGCATAGAAATCGTTGTTAAATTCGGATTCATATGAAAGTCCCTATCGCTATGTAGCGTAGCTGGAAAAAATTTCGCAAGATCAATATGTAACGATAAAAATCAAAACAATCATATCTTGTGGTTTGATTGGTTTCTTAAACAATTACAAAGTTTAAGATTTCAACTTTCTAAAAAGCTATTTAACGATGCAACTTGGTGTATAGAGATGACATCAATCTGCATTATCGCCTATCGCTATTTTAAAATTCCGAAATTAACAAAAAGTCATTAATTAAAAAAACAGGCGTACTTTCAGCATCTTCCAATACTGACTTTTCTGATTCGTCAATTTTGAAAAAATGAAGCTCTTAGAAAATAGTAATATGGAGGAAAAAAAGAGAAAACGACCAATTGACTCAGAAACATATTCACAAGACAATAAAAAGCGGTCAACAAATGATGTCGTAAATGAGCAAATAGATTGGAAATTGATAACAACAAATATAAATTTAATTAATTTGGGTCAATTACAAATCAATTTAGCACCGTATTCTTCATTTATCACATACACAACTGAAAATCAAATCGAAATCATGAACCAGCAGCAAACAGACATAGAAAAACTAAATGAAGACGGAACAATCAAAGATGAACAAAAAGCATTTGAATGGTATTTGAAATCGGCAGAGTCTGGAGATTCTAATGCACAATATAACCTTGCTCTCTGCTATAAAAATGGTATAGGAACAATCAAAGATGAACAAAAAGCATTTGAATGGTATTTGAAATCGGCAGAGTCTGGAGATTCTAATGCACAATATAACCTTGCTCTCTGCTATAAAAATGGTATAGGAACAATCAAAGATGAACAAAAAGCATTTGAATGGTATTTGAAATCGGCAGAGTCTGGAGATTCTAATGCACAATATAACCTTGCTCTCTGCTATAAAAATGGTATAGGAACAATCAAAGATGAACAAAAAGCATTTGAATGGTATTTGAAATCGGCAGAGTCTGGAGATTCT
>CAJVPS010002250.1:0-12774 GCA_910591765.1 Ambispora leptoticha | reverse complement strand
TAAAAAATTCATAATTTATTATTAATTTTTTAACTAAACTAAATACATTAAACTATATTTAATATTTTGTATAGTCCCCTTTCACTTTTATTATCTCTTGGATCCTTCTTGATATTGATTTAATTAATGTAGTATATTTTTTAATATTAATCCCTTTTCATACTCTTTTAATTTTTTCTTATAAGTTATCTTATTCCAAAATTATATCAGAAAGATCACACAATTCAATGTCAACTTGTCATCATAAATATTTAATTAAATTAAGATCTAGAAATTGAGATGATCAATCTATAATATTAATATCATTATCAATAAACTATTATTTTATTGAATTTGCCATATGCTTAGAGTTATTGTCCTATTAAAAAATGATATTGTTAATATCTAAATCATACTATTCTAATATCTGTATTAATTTATCAGACAAAATTTCTTGATACAATTCTTTATTCATTATCTCATCAATCTGACATAGAAATCTAATATCATGTGAATAGAAATAATTTCATATTATAATTCCTTCATCTTCAAACTTGATTGTAGGCTTAACATGTAAACTTTTTAGTAACTTATCTGGTTACTTCTAGTAATATTAGATGCTATCTGATCCAAAAACTTTAAATTTGGACTCATCAAATCAGATTACTTTAAACCAGTCTTTAACAATCTAATTAGCATGATTTTTTTGCAAATGCTAGCTGGTATTTTTTATGATTATTATTCAAGTAGAACTTCTTTTTTTTACTCTTATCACTAACTCATGATTTTGAAGTAAGTAATAGATTATAAGTATTGAAATATTAATATTATAATTTGTCTAGAAATTTTTTCTTACCTGAATAGCAGTTGAACATTTATAGAAGATGATTAGATTAATAGTTTTTCTTTATATTGATTCGCTCAAGACAAATAGATAATTAGAAATACTTATATTATTGAGAGAGTGATTTTTTCACCATCTTTTATTAATATAGGAGATGGTAGAGTTACTGATATTGCAGACTCTTACTATCTCTCTTGTAGAGTAGTCTTTTTAAAGAGAAAGGATTATTTGGACTCACTTATCTGGAGTTGTATAGCATTTTGATATCTTTTCTTTCTTACTAAATAATTGCAACATGAAATATGAAAAAATATGTAATTGATTAAAAATATAATTCTTATGATTTTTGTATAGCTATAAATGATGATCTGTTACTTTATTAAAAAAATTCAAAAATAATACAACACTAATTTTTTTAAAAATATTATAATATTTTAATATTGAAATTAATAATAATAAATTAGGTTTTAAATTATTAAATAAATTCTATTGATACATTGTATTTATTAATTAAAAATAAATTTTATTATAAATTTACCTAAATAAATATATTTAAAAAATTTAGTTCAAGTATTACATTCTTTTTGATTGCTACTATATATATAATAAAGATTAATAATAAAATTGATTAATTTTAAAAAAGAATTAAAAAAATTAGCTTCTGATAATAATAATGAATTTAAATATAAAAAGAAAGAGTTAATTAATTAATTACTATATATAATTTATAAAAAATAAAATAAGTAACTTATAATAGAAATAAAAATTTAAAATAATTTTATAAAAATTAATAATAAAGTTATTGAAAAAAAAAGAATTTATTAAGAAAGATTAAAAGATTATAATATAATTATTCATAATAAAAAAGAATATAAATATTCTTAATATAAAAAAAGTAAAAAACATATAATCAATTAAAAATACTATTTTAATTATTACTTAATATTATTTTAATAATAATTAAGTTAGATCTAGATTTAGAATAGTAACAATAATTTTACAAAGTTTTAGATAGTTATAAAGATTTTTTTGATATTATACAATTAAAATAAACTAATATTCTTTAATATAAAATATATTTGAAAGAAGAATAGTTAATTATTCTTTAATCTTATTATTATAAATTATTAATAGAAAATATTTTTTTAAAAAAAAGATTTAAAAGATATTAAAAATAAAATAATATCTTTATTAAAAAGTTTTTAATTAGTTTATATAGTAATTATAAAAAAAAAATAGAAAATTTTAATTATATATAGACTATAAAAAATTAAATAAAGTTATTAAAAAGAATTGATATTTATTATTTTATATAGATAAACTATTTAACTTATTTAAAAATACTAAATATTTTACTATAATAAATCTTACAAGTGAATTTTAATAAGTAAAAATATATCTAAAAGATTAAAAAAAGATAATTTTTATTATAAATAAAGAATTATTTTATTTTAATATTATATTATTTAAACTTACTAATACTTCTATTATTTTTTAAAGATTAATAAATAAAATATTTAAGAAATATATCAGTAAATTCATAATTATATATTTAAATAATATTATTATATATTTTAAAACTTGAGATAAGTATTTGATTTATTTATATAGAAAATATTAAATAAATTTTAATAAATTCCAGTCTAAAAAATATAAATTTGATAAAAATCAGTTATCTTTTCTTGAATATATAATTAAAAAAGATAATATTCATTCTGATCTAGCAAAAATAAAAAAAGTATAGAAATTTTTAATATTAATCAGTATTATTTTTTTAAGAGAATTTATAAATTTAATCTCTTACTATTAAAGATTCATAAAAGATTTTATTAAAATAATAATTCTATTTTATAAGTTATTTAAAAGTTTAAATAGATAGAAAAATAACAAAAAGTCTTTGAATTACTTAAAAAATATTTAATATTATCATTAATTATTATTTATTCAAATTTTATAAAGTTATTTACTTTTTTTATAAATATTTCTAAATTAGAATTAGATGCTATACTAATATAATATAATAATAAAGAAAAAGAGTATTTTATTATATATATATTATTACTAAAGAAATATAACTCAGATAATAAATATAATAAATATTAATCATTATTAATTATTATTATTTTAGATAATAAAGAAAAATATGAAATAAAAAATATTCTTGACAAGAGAATTCATTATTATAAATTCTAATATCTTGTTAAATAACTTGATTATTCTTTTTATAATATAATATAAAAATCTTTTAAAAACTTGAAAAATACTATGATAAAGATTAATATTTTTGAGAAATTATATATTTAAATATAATAAAAATATTATATTTTAAATAAAAAAATATATAATAATTTTGATTAAGTTATCTCTCTTTAACTTAAATATTTATTTTGTATTATCTGTATAACAAATTAGTTTCTGTATTACTTTTTTTAAAGATTAATTTATTCTGAATATATAAATAATTATTTATATATTTAATATATTAGATTTAATATATTATTATATAGATAATTACTATATATTTTTATATTATTAATTTAATAAATTAATATTTTTAATTAGATTTCTTATTAATTTTTCTTTTATATTTTTATTTATTTTCTTTTATTATTATTTATATTATTATTTATTATATTATTAATTATTAAATTATAATTAATTATTTTCTAAAGATATAAATTAAATTAATTAATTATATTTAATATATATATATATTTTAAAATAGAATTATTATTAATTTAATATTTATTTCTTTTTATTATAAATAAGTACTATCTGTTTTATAAAATAATTTCAAATTTAAATATTTTTAAATAATAAAATAATTATAAATTATAAAATTAAAACTATTCATATCATACTTTATTTATAACTATTAATAAAATAATTTTATTTTAGTTTTTTTAGTAAATAATATTTTATTTATTATTAAATTAAAGTATAATAAAATAATTAAAATAATATAAAAAATAAATTTAGCTTATTTTTTATTTAATATAAAAAAATTATAAAGATTAATTAAAATTTGAATAATTTTTATTAGAAGTAATTATTAATTTTCATATTTATATATTAACCTTTTTGTAACAACTCATAATAATAATATTAATAATATAAATTTCTTATATTTATTAATAATCTTTTTATTATAATTATCTTTAGAGATATTAATTAAATCTTTATAATGTATAATTTTAAATAAGATTATATATTATATATTTATTCATATAATTATATAATTAAATAAATTATATTATTCTTAAAGTATAAGATTTCTTAATCAAAGATATTAATTTTAAGAATATTAATTATAATAAGATCAAGTTTATATAATAATATTAGAAATTATTATAGTTAGATAACTAATATTGATATTAATTTTATATATTTAGAATATTAGATAAAATATATAGAATTTTCTTAAAAGAATAAATTTAAACTATAATATCTCTAAATATTATATTTATAATAATAGTCTTATCATTAAAATTAGTATTAAAAATAATAAAAAATAATTAATTAGCTAATACTCACAAAAATTTAGCTAATTTAATTAGTAAGTTCTTATTTTTTATATTGACTTTTAGTGATAATATTCATGATATTCTATTATATAATCAGAAAAATTTGAATAAGTAACTAATATTAATAATATGAATAATATCAAAAGAGCAAGAATTATAATATTATATTTATATAAAATTATTAATTATTAATATTAATAAAAAATTTAAATTATAACTAATTAATTAATTTATTATTTTAATAAAGATTATACTGATTAATTTTTAAATTATCTTTCTTGAAAGAATTCAGAATATTAACTTAGATATTATTCTAATAATAATAATTAAATACTTATATACAAGAAATAAATTAATTAATTATCTATATATTACTGATATTTAATTATTATTTTAGAAAATTAATTCTAAATATACTTATTTAGTATTATATAAAATTCAAGAATTTTTTTAAAGATCTTTAGCAATAATATATATTTTTTATCAATATTAAATTATTAAATATAATAATAGTCAAAAGTAATGTATCAGAGGCTAAATTTATTAATAAACATAATAAAAATCAAATTTATCTCTCTATATTATTAATAAATTTAGTTTCTAATACATTATTTTAATCATTAAAAAAAGTTATTATATTAGTTATCAATATTAAAACTAATACTTAAAACAATCATATGATCATATTTTCGACATGTGCAAAATATATGTACATGTACTTTTTTTTTAATAAATCCTCAACCTAAGAACAAAGTCATAAGCAAAAATTACAATTGATATAAAGATTTGTCCGAACGAGCGAAGTAATAATAAGAGAGTAGAAAGAAGTTAATTTCTCATAAAATGAAATAAAAATATCGTAACTTTATAACTATTGCAAAAAGAATTGATCGGTATTAAAAATTTTGGCCAAAAAAATATGCGACTTGTAACTCAATTTTATTTATGCGCACCCCAATGTATTATGTATTCCCTGCTAAAACTTTTTCAGATACAAATACATTTAATAATCATTAAAAGTTATAAAATAAAGATGAAAATTTTCGGCAACTACAAAAAACACGTAATCAACGCGTAAAATTGTTTGTCGATATCTAAAATTTATCATTATATAATAGAACGTAATAAATTAAGAATCGCATGACTGAAATCGATATATGTCACTGATTTGGTATTTTCTGTTGTTGTTAATGTTATTGATTTGACAATTGCTGTTGTCAAAAATATTGGGGGTACCAGCACCTTGTAAAGCAGGAGGATAAACGCCATCTTTATTGATTTGACAGTTGCTGTTGTCGAGAATATTGGGGTTGCCATTTAGAAATTCAGCACTTTGTAAATAAACTCCACCTTTATTGATTTGACAGTTGCTGTCGTCAAAAATATTGGGGGTGCCAGCACCTTGTAAAACAAGAGGAGTAGGAATTCCGTCGTTATTGATTTGACAGTTGCTGTCATTGAAAATATTGGGGGTGACGTTTGGAAATTCAGCAATATTGGGGATGTCATTTGGAAATTCTGCAATTTGGAAATTCAGCAATATTGGGGGTGCCATTTGGAAATTCAGCAATATTGGGGGCGCCAGTTGGAAATTCAGCAATGTTGAGAGTGCCATTTGGAAATTCAGCAATATTGAGGGTGCCATTTATAAATTTAGCAAAGTTGAGGGTGCCATTTGGAAATTCAGCAATATTGGGAAATTCAGCAATATTGGGGGCGCCGTTTGGAAATTCAGCAATATTGGGGGCACCATTTGGAAATTCAGCAATATTGGGGGTGCCATTTGGAAATTCAGCAATGTTAAGGGTGCCATTTGGAAATTCAGCAATATTGGGGGTGCCATTTATAAATTCAGCAATGTTGAGGGTGCCATTTGGAAATTCAGCAATATTGGGGGTGCCATTTATAAATTCAGCAACATTG
Source organism: Ambispora leptoticha (assembly GCA_910591765.1). Classification (NCBI taxonomy): domain Eukaryota; kingdom Fungi; phylum Glomeromycota; class Glomeromycetes; order Archaeosporales; family Ambisporaceae; genus Ambispora; species Ambispora leptoticha. The sequence goes on along the minus strand of CAJVPS010002250.1, from coordinate 6,504 downwards.
GTGGTGTCATTTGGAAATTCAGCAATATTGGGGGTTTCATTTGGAAATTCAGCAACATTGGGTATGCCATTTGGAAATTCAGCAACATTGGGGGTGCCATTTGGAAATTCAGCACTTTGTAAAGCAGGAGGATAGACTCCATCTTTATTGATTTGATAGTTGTTGTTGTTGCTGTTGTTGCTGCTGCTGTTAACGTTGATATTCTCAAGAGAAGGAACAATATGAGAAAGATTAACTCGAGCATTACACCGAATAATTGTATTCAAACAAAACGACAGCTTTTCGTTTTCTGATTTTAATGTATCATTTTCTGATTTTAATCGATCGTTTTCTGACTTTAATGTATCGTATTCTGATTTTAATTTTTCATCTTTTTCTTTTTTGCGTGCTCTCTGGTTCCTGGCTGAATAAATATAATCAGAAATATTAGAGTTATCTCTAATAAATTATAACCTGAATTGAATATAATGAGGAAAAAAACCTAAACATACAATTTATGGCATATGGTGAGGTAGATTGTGGTTTCCTTGGCATTTGTCACTCAATAATTTTTTGTTTAGACAGAAAATAATTTTCGAACAAGGGAACATTTAATAAGGAATTGTTAGAGTATTGTATAAGAACGGAAATAAGCCTTGTGTAGAATGTGAAGAACGATAAGATAATTTTTGAATCTGTCTACTTCTACTCTCTTAAAGTGAAAGAAAAAAGAGAGTAGAGCAAAATTGCACTTAAATCATCATGTTAAATAGCCCTTACACTCAAACAGTCGTTTGGGTAATCGAAAAAAACGGATTTCGTATCGATAGAATCATCGATTTTTTTCGTGGAACGACGCGCCGAGCATGCATACACAATGCACTTGCATGTATTCTTTTTTTAACCGGAATTCCAAAAATTCCGATCAGACTGGATCAATCATCTAGTTTATTTTTAAAATTTTTTCACTAATTAGTGAAGTTTCCAACCTTAAGTTAGGCATCTGACAAAAATCACGTGATTTATCTCAGGCTTAATAAAACGAGATGTACGGAAATTAATTGATTTTCAAAGTTTTAAAACGTTTAGAGAAGAAAAACAACATTCCCTATGGAAAAGAAGAATGGTCAAATGAATTTTAATTGTGTTTCGTTATAAAGGTTAAAAGTTTTTGGGAAAACTACAGAGTATTTATAAATACTCCAAACAACATAATGTTATTGGTGAATTTTTGTTTATTGTCACGGGAATTTTTCATTCAACTCTTTCCTTTTTAGATCTTCATTGTCAATGTTCCTTATATAGTACTTATATAGTATAGCCTTTATTTATTGTCCTTTTATGGGCAGGTTAATTTTTGTAGTAATAATAAATACGGGAATTTTCATTCAACTCTTTCCTTTTTAGATCTTCATTGTCAGGTTTCCTTATATAATATAACCTTTATTTATTGTCCTTTTATGGGCATTTAATTCTCTTGCTTACTGTATTCAAGAGGAATCTTTTTGATTAGATATGATACTGTAACTTTATGAGTACATTATCGGGAGCCACCCCACCCCATCTTCCCGACAATCCAACATTTCACATCTCGACAACCCGACTTCCCGACAACCTAACATCCTCGATAATCCAACTTCCCGAAATTTAACATCCCGTCAACCTAACATCCCACATTTTAAATGGAGATCGTTATTTTTTTTTGCAACACACCGAAGCAAGTCCACCAATTTTTTCACGTTCTACATGTTTGTACACATTAATTGACGCGAATAACAAAAACATAATTACCTTTGCTTACATGCATATACATGTCGTGTGTATATAAAATTAATTGATATAATGTATTTTTTAATTATAAAAAAATGGATTGTACATTAATGTTAGTGTCGATTCCCTAAAAACCAGAAATTGACTAATTTTGGAAGTTGGCTTTGTCGGGATGTTGGGAGTAAACCCGAATTATCTGATATTGGAATATTCTCTATAAATGCACGTGACGGTTACATAACGAAGACCAACCAGAGATTGTTATTTAATTTTTTCTCGAAAACTATATTCACCATAAAAATAATATTGATATCAAAAAAACACAAAATTAATATCAAAATGACGTTTCAGATTGATTCAAATATACTGTAATTTAGTAAGTATCTAATGGTTTATCTGGTTGCGATTCATCATAAATTCTAAAGTTAGATGTTTCACCGATAATATTAGATTGAGATGCGCCCAAAATAAAGATATATGACATGCTCGGGAAGTTGTTCAAGTTTCGCGATGATTTTGTGGCTTCCTACTCAATATTTAAAAGAGCATGTTGTCCGGAGCGTAAGCGAAGGACTATATTATTCTGCGATATGTGAAAAATTGATTGTCATGTGGGATTTACGGTTGTCACGCCACGTGACTGGTTATAAATAAACCAATTAAAAGAATTATCGTTCCGGACTCACAATGATCATAAAAGAAAAATTTTTATATTTATCTCTTTGATTTATGGAATCGATCACATGACCATGATGTGAAAATTTCGAATTATAAATAGCCTACTTTCATGAGAGCAGAATAGACCATACATGTACCATCAAGAAAATCTTGACCTTTCGCTGAAAAAGTCCCAATTCAAATATTAAAATTCGAATAGGTCCTCCTTTGGAACAAAGGACAATAATCAGTTTTATATAGCTATTGTTACGAACACCATTCTCTTGCTTGACGACTATCAGGTTGAAGATCCTGCGCCATAATAACGATGTTAAATACATGTAATCGACCTTTAAACTGAAAATAAAATAAGATACATGTATCAAATTTTTACAATTATAAAACAATGTCCGTCTTGATATAGATACGTTAAGATGTTCTTGAATTTGTAACAAACTTTGTCTGTTTCAGTAGTGCTACGTATATATATTATATATCTGCCATTTCGGACGTTTTCTCCGTCTTCAACATCAATATTATTATTCGTGTTTTGTAATAATTGCTCGATTGCGTTATTAAGTTTAAAAAAGAAAACATTCTTCCAAATTGTAAAAAGAAATCCACTCATTGGAGATTCGTATTCTCACAACGAAAGACAGAATTTCTCGAAGGTTGAGAGGAGCTACCTGAAGAACTTTGCGGTTCTTTTATCTGTTTATTTATTTTTGTAACGGGACATTTGGAATTTTCAAAAGGATTTAGAATTAACGCAGAGAAATATATTTTGCTTTGAAATGGTTTTAACCGCAAACACAAGGTGGATACATGTATATGCTTGCATCTTTTGGCAACGCGATAATGAGGTAACAATAAAAACACTATAAGGAATGAAAATTTTCAAGCTATATACATGTTCACGTTTTTTCTAGTAATTATTTCTAAATTTTATATCATTTAAAGCTCATGAATATTATATTTTTAGATATATGATTCCCAGCTGCGGGCGACTTAAAGTGCAAAGACCATTTAAATTGTAAAGGAAAAAAATTTTTCCCATGCTTACACAAAAATCGAATTTCAAAAATTCATATTTCTTTTACCATTTTTAAAGTTGTAGTTCTCAAAAAATGATTCCTAACTGCTGACGTCTTAAGACGCAAGAACCGTTTTAATTATAAAATCATGAAAAAAACTTTTATATATATTTTACTATATACTTTCAAATCGGGCGATACTTTCTGTGGGTATTGAACATGTATAACCGTTATTAGGCATTTTTGCTGTAAAAGTGCTCACTGTCTCACTCAGTTGGGAATGTGAGAATTTAACATTTTTCTGTTACGTATAACATTATCGCTATTTTTTTCTGTAATAAAATAATAATGAACAATCGGTGATTAAGTGAACCTTTTATAAACAAATTTATCAAAATTAATTATTGATAAGTTCTACCCCTTTCTATGTCGGTTTTTGTTTTGCGAATATTATTTTCAACGAAATAAAAAAGTGCATAAAATAAATTTACCTACTATGCTTTTTGTTCAACATTCACCTTTTGTTCAAAACGAAGATAACGAAAAGTAGCATCGCATATGTTAACATTATCGTTTATTTCGTTTCTTGCATTGAAAATGAACAATAGCGATGTGAATAATAATTCAAAATCTGGTGAAAACCAATGAAGAAATCACGAGAATTAGAATTAGATGATCGACACATGATGTTTCGAAGACATTAATATGTTAATATTAGTTTCATTTGGGTTCATAGATCCGAGATGCGCAATTCCGAAATTTCATTTCGGCTTGTATGCTAACTTTGTTTTAGATCCATATCACAAAAGTGGAAGTTACGTTAGGAACTACATTCTTTATATTGAAACCCTCGCCTTTAATATTCTTATAGATATCCAGGAAATTTTCGGCTCATCCATCAACATTCCGTGTCTAGCATGCCAAGGAAACTCCTTAAAAATGCCTTGGTGGAACATTAATCCTAACCAATGAACTTGAGTTTTTAACAAATAAAAATGAATCTGTCGCTTTATATATTTAAAAAGAGTATGAAAACTGATTCAACCATACGCCTTTGAAATATGTTTGCATACACGACTTCCCAGTTAATTAACCTCGTTAAAAATGATTTCTTCTCAATTATTACTTTAACGATTGTAATTTATGTAATACATTATTACATCAGTTATTTTAATCGAACATCAAAAGTTCCCGGTCCATTTCCCTTACCACTTATTGGAAATATACATCAAATCGGTGCGGATTTTCCAGCTGCGACAGAGAGATTTCAGAAAAAATATGGAGATTTTTATGAGTTTTATATGGGAAATAAACGTAACATTGTAATTAGTAGACCCGATTTAGTTGAAAAGGTTTGGGGACCTTTGTCGCTTAAAAATACAAAATTTATTATGCGTAATGCATATTCCGTAGGTATTGACGAACTTGGATTGGGCACAAAAGGAATGGTGCTCAATCGTAATATCGAAAGTTGGTCTCTCAATAGAAAACTTTTAGTTCCATCTATCTCTTCACCATCATTCCTACGTGAATCGATTAAATTATCAAGCAAAGTTATTAATGAAATGTTCGAATATTGGAAAATCATGGAAAAAGAAGGAATGCAAGTCGAACTTTCCGACTGGATGGATGCTTTAGGAGCTGATAATGTTGTTAAAACTGCGACAGGAAAAAAAATGTCCGCAACAGCGGAATTATTTAATAGTTTGCACGGTAATGGAAAAAAATCCAGAATGCAGGGAACTTGGGAAAATGGCGTAAAACTTATTCAAGCGATTCATACATATAACGAATCTATGATTTTTATGATGCTACTTCCAACATTCTTCCGAAGAAATTTTCCCGGAATTAAAGCCTTGAATAAAAAATTCTTGGATAATAAAGATTGGATAAATAATGAATTGGAAAAAATTGTCGCTGAAAGAAGAAACGAGATCAAAAATACACCCTTGGATCAACCACTCGAACCAAATATTTTAACTTTATTACTTACAACGAATACAGAAAGAGATTCGGGAAAAATCGCAGTTGGTAAACTTGATAGGTCCTTAACAGATGAAGAAATAAGTTCAATAATACGTGAAGTGTTTACCGGTGGATTGGATACTACAGCAAATACTTTATCATTCATTGGTTTTTATATCGCCAAACATCGAGATGTTTACTTGAAAATGAGAGAGGAAATATTAAATGTTTATGGCACACTTGATAATCCTGATCTTACATTTGAATCTTATGAAAAACTTAAGTATATTGAAGCTGTAATTTATGAGGGAATTCGTATTTTCCCCACAGTACAAACGATACCTCGGACCGCAATCGAAGATGTTGAATTTGATGGGCTTACAATTAAAGCTGATACAACAGTTTATACAGATTTAAAAGCTTTAAGTAATAATCCTAAATACTTTAAAGATTCCGAAAACTTCAATCCTGATAGATTCTTGGTTGATAAAGAATCGATGGTCAAATATACATATTTACCGTTTGGAAATGGTGTACGCATATGTCCTGGTCGTGCATGGGCCATAGTACAAATGAAAACTTTCTTAGTTAAACTTGTTTGTACATTTGATATTGAATCAACTGATAAAAATTCTAGCCCAAAGTATGTTTATGCTACTGCAAAGCGACCTGTAGATATAAAACTTTATATTAAAACTAGGAAAAATTAATATTATTTACATTATATTTATATATATATATATATATATATATTTACGTGTTAACATCTAAATTTACTTATTATTAACATTTATATTTATTTATTATTAGCAATAAAGTTTTTTTGTTTCAAAGTTGAACAAAAAAGTTTAAATTTTATATCATTTTAAAGCTCATGAATTATATTTTCAGATATATAATTTCCAGCTGTGAATGACCTAAAGTACAAAGACCATTTTAATTGTAAAAAAATTTTTCTATGCTTTACATATAAAAAATTGAAATTTTCAAGCTATATGGGTCAGTGCAAAAAGATTTGTATCTCAATATAAAAATTAATAATTACTTCTAATAAAAATCATTCAAATTTTAACTAATCTTTATAATTTTTTTATATTAA
>CAJVPS010002249.1:0-12786 GCA_910591765.1 Ambispora leptoticha | reverse complement strand
ATACTTTTAAATAATAAAAACAATTATAAGTTATAAAATTAAAACTTATTCATATCACATTTTATCTTATTTACAACCATTAACAAAATAATCTTACATAATATAATCAAATAATATATATATAATATATCTAAATAATATATATATAATATATTCATAATCTAATAATATATATATAATATATTCATAATCTAATAATATATATATAGCATGACTAGATATAGAATTTATATAATTAATTTTTTTATTAAATAATTTGTATAATATATAAAATAATAATAATATAAAATCATAAAAGTATACTAATTTAAATTATTAATAAAATTATAATATAAAAGATTAAGAAGACAAATTATAACATTAAGTTAGATTAAGCTATCAATAAACTCTTAATATAGAAAATTGAAAAGAATTTCAAAACTTATATAAAAAAGCTAGAACAAGATTATAATTCTAATTCTGAACTCAAAAATAAAATTAAAGCTTGAGTTTAATTTTATATTTATTTATAAATTCAAAGTTAAAAATTCTATTACTATTAATAATATATAAATTATAAGATATATTTTTACTTTTTATGATCTAGTAATAGAAATTGATTATAATTATTAAACTAATATATATTATGTCATATATAAATAATAATAAAAATTTGTTATAATTATTATTTAAAAATAGAAATTATATATCAAGTTATCTGTATATTCTAATATCTCTTAAATGATAAGATAAATATAATTTATATATTACTTAATAAGCAGACTATAAATATTTTATCTTTGATAATGAATTCATAAATCAATCATTACTTAAATAATAACTCAAATGCAAATTATACTTAAGATTATTATAGTTTAATCTAAGTTATTTTATATAAATAAAAAATAACTATATTCTTATTCATAAAAATAATCTTATTTTAATTAAAATTTTAATATTACTTTATTTATTTTTTTTAATACTTCTTAAAAAGCAAAAATTTAGAAATTTTATTAATAAACTTGTTTTTAGCTTTATAAAAATATTATTTTATTATATAAAGATCTATTTTAAGATTAGTTTTTCTATTTTTTTATATTTTATTAGCTATTATATTATATTTCTTCTTTATTATTTTTATAATATATTCATCTTACTTTATTATCATAATATATAAATAATTTATTCTCTTTTTAATATTAAGATCTCTATTTTTTTTAATATTTTTCAATTCAATAAGTATCAGTAAACTTACTATAATGAATTTTTTTAGTTATTTTTTCAAAACTTCACTTTAAATTAGCAAAATATTGATATAAAAAAATAATTTCATATCTTTTCTTTAGTAAAAGCTCTATTTTTAAAGTTAAAAGTTTAATAATATCTAGATCTTCTAAAAATAAATATGCAAATTTATAAAAATACTAGTAATTATATATATATATGATATTTTATACATGAAAAATTTGAGAATTTGTTATAATATAATTTTACATAATACTATTTATTATTCAGATATTTTTGTTTGCTACTGTAAGTTATATTTCTTTTAGTTTAGTTTTTTATTTTATACTTTTTATATTATATTTATTAATTTATATTATTTTTTTTAAAGATTAATTTTATATTATATATAAATAATTATTATGTATTAAATTAATTAAATTAATTATATATTATGATAATAATTATTATATATTCTATAATTATTAATCTAAATTATTTATTATTTTTCTTTATTTTTCTTTATTATTATTTATATTATTATTTATTATTATTAATTTATTAAATTAAATATAATATTACTTTTTAAAAAATTAATTAATTTCATTAATTATATGGAATTAATATATATTTTAGCTTATTAATTTATAATTTATACTTCTTTTATTTTATATTTTTAAATTTCAGACTTAAATAAAGAAATACTAAAACAGGATAGTACAATCTGAATTGAGTTGATCTGGATTAATTTGATTTGGATTTACATATAATATTACATATAAAATAAAATAAACTTTTTGAGAAAATATTCTTATATTTCAAGAGTGAGAAGAGAAGAGAATGAAAACTAATTATACTTTTTATATTAAACACAAACTAATTAAGACTAATAATATTTATTACTATTAATATTAAGATATATATAACTGTTAAGACATGTACCAATATACTTACTCACCATACATACTTATAATTTCTTTATATACTTTCATCATTTCTCTATATTTTCATATTTTTCTATATTTTTATCATTTTTCTATTTCTCTCTAATATACAAGTAATAAATAAAAATTATCTCAGTATATTTAATATTAATAAATTATTTAAAGTTTTAGAAAAAGAATTTTATTAAAATTTATGACTACTTATTTTTAATATATAGATGTAATATAGTAGTTGAAAATGTAAGAATAATAATTTTTAAATTATTTACTTTTGCTATTTAGCAAAATATAGAGAATTAAGTATGTATAAAGAAGATATTTCCATTAAGAAGTAAAGAAAAATTAGTAAACTTAATTCTGAAAAGTGTGATGCAAGGATAAAAATAATACATATTACTTTAACTTAAATAATTTATATTGAATATTTTAAAAATATATCTAATTATAGCTATCTAATCAAAAATAATATCAAGATTAAATAATTTGAAATTATTAATAAATGATAGCTAACAAAGTAATAAAATCATATATATTACTGATCATTATGACTATTATTAAAAAACTAATAGTTTAGATATTATTAATCAAAATCTATGCCAAACTGAAATCATTAATATTTAGTAAAAGATATATAAGCTATTAATAATTTATCTTGTAAGTAAAACAGATCTAGAACTTAATATTTAAAATTCATTCAAGCTATTAATTAGCAAAGATTATAAAGTTAAATATTTTGAAATTACTTAACAATTATTAAAAGATTTTTACTTTGCAAGTTCTTGGCAATTAAAAAAACTATAATATTACAAATGACTTATGCTCATGAATTCTACTTATAATATTAATAAATATTTCTGATATCTATTTACTTTATATATTCATGATAATTACAATTCCTGAAATATGAATACATATTTTTTTCTAAGTAATAAAAATAATAATATAATAATCAAGATATTAAAAGTAATTTGAGAATTTGCATCTTATTAATATTCTTGATATGTATTTAATAATCAAAGTAATATGAAGATTAATAGTATTATAAATACCTTCTTTAGTATTATACGTGATAAGTAAAATTATAATTTTATGTACTATTCACATAATATGTATATGACTATATAATATCTATCATTTGGTAATATGTAATAAATTAATTCTAGTTATACATAAAAGAATAAGTATAAATTGTAAGAAAGTAATTTATAATATCATTATTATTTGTCTCATTCTAAATATTATTTGCTATATTTAATATAATTATTCAAAGAATATAGAGAAATAAATACTTTATGTATATCAATATTCATTTCTCTTACTTCAAGTTACTTTTATGAATTTATTAGAATTATTTTATAGTAAATTAAAAAGATTAATTATAAAGAAATATAACTTAATTAGTAAGCATTATCAACTGTGATTATATCATATTTTTTGCTATTATTATCATTACTAAATTACTATTTCTTGATTTGTTAGATGTATATTACAAGATTATTAAGCTTAATAATAAAAGTGATTAGATTTAGAAAAAATTATCTTTAACTTTTATCAAAAGTGAATCTCTGTAATTAATATTAATAATAAAACTATTAAGAAAATTTAAAAATTTCTATATCCAATTCAAAAACTAATCTTGAATAAGATTATCACTATAAATTTTAGGATTATGAAAGGAAAATCATCACCAAATCTGATATTATCAAATTATTATTATGTATTTTTTAATTATTATCTTCTTTCTTGTTAACATATTCTTTATAAATATCTATTTAGTTATAATAAATTATTAATAACTGATATTTAGAAGAAATTTCAGTAATTATTTATGAAAACTTGCTTTGAAATGTATGAGTATCAGAAAATAATCAAAATATCTGAGCTTGTTTAAACTTAAGAGAAAAGAGAGATAGAAATATATAAGTTGTAAGTAAATAAACTTATAAAAAGGATATAAGATAAATATTAAATAATAAAGGATAAAGATGATATAAATGCTACTAGAATATTTATTATCTATTTAAATAAATCATTAAATTCAGTTTTTAAAATAGTAATATAAATAATTTTATATTTAATTAGAAATAATTCAATAAAATAGCTAATTAAATAATTAAATAATCTATTCTTTTCTTTCTATTAATATAGATATCTAATATATCTAATAATTAAATATCCTTTAAATAATGATAATTAAGTTCTTAATTAAATGATCTAACTTTCTCTCTTCTCAGGCTCTTAAGTCACATGATTTGATTTGACCAATCATGAATTTTAACGTGATTAAAATCACATGATACGATTAGAGATGGGAGCCGCAACTAGCCGCAACTCTGTCGCAATTCTCTGATTGGCTGCCGCAAGCCGCAATTAGTTGAGGAGCCATCTTTAGATACGATCCCGCTTTAGTGGACCCTCTTAAATAGAAAAAGTATTGTGTAATATTTTCTAGTCATGATTACGAATCATGTGAATTTCAATCAAGTAGCACGGATCAATGTGTAATGAAAAATTCAAAAAAATTGAAAATGTTTCTTGCGAAATTTAACTATTTATTTGTGTGCGCAATAGATAATATAATCATAACTCAATACTCTAATCCTAACCTTAATGAAAAACGCTATTAACATTTCATATCTTACGATTTGATTGTTTACCCCTAAAATCACGCTATGATTAGCTTATCTACGAGTATATAATTACCCGTTTTTATATAACTTTTTTGTCTCGAAGATTGTTTATAGCAATGTCTGATAATAAATTCACGATTACTTTAAGCGAAAGTCTGTAGAATGGGAATTTCTAGTTTCTTCTGCTTGTTGTTCAAGACTTTTAGTCGACCTAATGGGAGAAGATGAAAATTAGCTAGATAATTGCAAAAAGATTGGATATTACTAAATTTGCTTCTTTTCATCTAAGGGCGATCGCCTGACTACCACAAGTCACGAAGGTGGGAGAATGAGTCTATGCAGTCTAAGCCAGTTGGCGGATCCTCGGTTCACTTTCACAACTTAAAAATTGCGGATAGCTCCGTAGTAAAATTAAATAACGCAACTTTAGGAAACGTTGATATGTCTGAAGAATCAAAGCAAAAAGATCAGGAAGAGATGGTTTTCAAATTATGATAATCATGATCCGGTTATAGAGCTTCTTCATTTTTATTCTTTATCACAAAGGATTCTCGGGAAAAACCTTAAGATTGACGATTTGCCACCTCTATTATAAGCTGATAAAAGGAATTAACGATACAAGAGAAAATAAAATGGCTTGTTTGACAGTGTGTGTATTAATTAGTCTTTTTGCGTCTTTAAATTCATCACTAACATATTATTATATAGTCGGATATTGTTGATCTTAGGGCTAAGAATATCTTCCCGTATCCCACTCATCCCGTGCTGACGAATTTCTTTCGGATATTGAGGTTCAAAAACTCCAGCAAATGTGTACCGAAATTATAAAAGAGGAATCACAATTGAATCCATCCGTTCTGACGTTTAAAAAATTCAGTTGAGAAAAGCGTGCTCGAGGAATTGAGGGTATTTGCTCCTTGCTTAACATTGAAATCGGTATGGTGGTCATATATGACAAAGACACACAGTATATTGGAGAGTGTTTGGATGCCTTGTAAGTTTTTAATAAAAATTCCTAATTATACTCCTTTATTGAATGGTGTATAGAAAGAACCATCGATATGTATCTTATTGGTCCATTTTCGAAAGTGGGTATCGATTACCGGTGATGGAGCTATTAACTTATACATGTTGTAAATATTATTAGGCGTAAATTAAATTTGATAATAATATACATTGAGTTTGATAGTCATTCTATCGTTATCGTAATATTACATATTCACCTGATTGGTCGGGATGATTAGTGGGGTACTATTCAAAAATATCCCCACTCGAAGTTAAATAATACCCCCCTACTATACCAGGGGGTATTTTAGTAGTAAGTGCTATACGGTAAATGAATCATGCACGTAATACGTAACGAAAATCATAAATTAGTATAATTCGGAATGTAACAATATCGATATTTCCTTTGTGGGATTAAAAAAATAAAAGAAAATTGTATAACAATGATACTTGTAATTTATTAATATATCAAAGTATTATATGCACATAATTAGATTTGAAAATAACCTCTAATGCACTCTCCTTATAAATTCTCCCTCCTTACAATTTAGTCCACTCAATACGCTTGGAATAATATTGAGCTATAATAATTTGATGAAAAGGTCAGTTAGATAAAATTCTATATATTTTTAATCTGCTTATTCAGATCTTTTTATGTGTGTTGTGACTTCGATACACTCAAATTTTTATTCTGACAGAACATATTTACATCGAAAAAGATTTAACTATAACTTTGAAATCATTAAATAAATTACATACAACCTACAGAATAAAATTACAGTAAAAATTAAAAAAATTTAAAAGTTAGTACAGATTTCTCCCGCCATAGTCACACCCACAATTGTATATAATTTTGATTGCAATCTCGTAATAGGCAAATAAAATGCTTTACTGGGCCATGCGACTGTAGCGGGCGGCGAACGCGATTAAAGGGTTATTGGCGACTCTTGTTTAATGTCTGATTAGTAATTATGGCTATATTAATTAATTTGTAAAAAATAAAGTTCATTGTTTTTTAAGATATAATCTCTCTCCTCGATCAAAATTGTATCATAATAACGGGATTCCGGCACTTGATTTCCTTCCATGGGGATCCATTGTGCCAAGTGTACCTTGTTGCGATTGCGAAATTAAAGGTGGTGTACCGAACGAAGAAAGTATTGACATGGTAATTGAACGATAAAGCCCACCTCCTCGATACCATGCCGAATTTTTTCGACGTGGGCAATTATTACGATTATTATTATTATTATTATTAATGTTTGTAGATGAAGAAGTCATCGATTGATTCGATGAACTTTCGAATTCATCATTCAAGATTTGTGAATGTGTTTGTGATGGTGGCTGTAGCTGTGATTGTAGTTGTAATGGTGATTGTGATGGAGACGATGCTTCTAAATTATTCATTGGTGGTTGTGATGATGACCGGTCAAAACCATGCATCATTTGTGGCGATGCCCAAGACGGGTTGTAATTCGGATTGGGATTGATGTTGCTACTTTCTGGTATTATTGGTAATGGAGAAGATGGAGGCCATGATGGAACATACAAGGAAAAATAATTGATTGTCGATGATGTTGTTTCGTTCTTTATCGTGCTTTATTTTTAAATAAATTTATTTTAGTTGAAGTGAATAAATTTTTAACATAGGTAAGCAGTTAGCATTTTTTTTTACTCACTTGATCGCTATTGCTATAACAGTCACCAAAATCATAAATGGAGAGAGTAGAATCCAAGTGAATGCCAGAAACCTGCTCGCATGAATTAACGTGTATTCACGAAAGAATGCAAAAATAAACAATGACACGGTAAAGAATAACATTGTCGCAATCATACAGCCAAGGATTAATTTCAACTGTTATTATAAATAAATGTTATTAATGGTTTAATAGAAAAAAGCAAGAATAAAGATCTCTCGCTTACTTTTAACAATCTCCGCCTGATTTCTTCCAATTGCATTTTCGACAATGCACCAGCAACACATCCAGGCCCAGTGAATTCTTTTAATTGTCCACGTAATATATCTAATAATCGATTACCGAAATAAACTAAGCCAGCCGCCATCAAGAAACATAATAATGCCCACCACGCATAATGGACCTTTACTAAAGTGTCAGCCAACGTTTCATAACCATAATCTCGAAATACACCGGAAAGTATGGCCAGTGTATTCAAAGTGGTGAATGGAACTATTACTATTAACCATCCGAAGATATCCAATTTTTCCGGTGTCAAGGTATGGAAATGATGTGAAATGCTTCTCTTAGGTGCTAATACTAGCTGCTGCGTTTCTACATCAACGTACATAATTCCAATTAAATACATCCCAATCCCCATATATCCAAATGCCCAAGGGAATTCGTTTAAAACTAAAAGTAGGTTTTTTTTTGGTGAATAGAGTTACCATTTTACTTTAATGAATTTCGATGTGATTAATGTCTTACATTCTTTCCATGCAAATTGTGGTAGGACATCCTTGAAAATTATTGTAGATGTAATCAATCGTGCTATTGTTGAAATAAAATATTAATTGTGATGATAAAGCTTTTATCCAGATCAAGATCGATTTTAAAATTAACCTGCTACGTGGATCAAATAATATGTTTCCACAGGTCTCGGTCGAAAAAGAGGTCTATTATTTGCTATTCCTGATAGCACTAAATTCGAAAACCTGGGTGAATATTTTTTATTGTGATGTTGCCTTCCAATGCTACCACCACGAGCGTTAAAGTTTCTTTCAAAATTTCCACTTTTGCCCTTTGTTCGATATATCAATAACGATATTAAACTAACGAGTACTAAGGCACAACCAATTATATTTGCTATATATAAGTTATGTAAATAATTGGCTTCGGGACAATTAAATATTTCGATACGAAAGTCACAAGCACAAGATTGTATGCTATTAGGTTTACTTTCATCATTAATGTTCATTGAGCACTCAAAGTTTGAGGTTATATTTTTCGCCATTTACTCTCGGTAAGGCATTAATGTTGTGTATAATATTCAAAAGCAAGGAAGCAAGAAATGAGTGAAATAATTCATTTGGACGCGCACAGGTTTTTCAAACAATACTAAAATGATTTTGTCTAAGTAACACAGCTAACCCATTGTCCCATTTATAAATAAAATACGGCATCTTGTCCAAAAAGATCAGGTTGTGTTGCCCGAATTTCCTTAACTGCTACATCTTTAACCATACTTAATATTCCCACGATAAGTTTAAATCAAAACAAGACGCTTTTGTGCGTCGTTATATACAGTAATACCTCTCTGAAATTTTTCAAATATTTTGTCATTCTGCTAATGTGTAGCCTTCCCAAAGAATTGCTTCACCAATTATCGAATTCGCAGGTGGGTCCAATAGTTCAATGAGTGCACCATCTGGAGAATAGGCAGCCAAAAGCATTGAGATTCGATAGCTTGTAATTTGTCAGATTTTAAATTGTATATTACGAGAACTTTTCGGCCTTGCATTTCTTCCAAAGGGATAGCAGATGTTAAATCTGATATTACGGTAGGAGGTTTATCAAATCCATCGCCGACGTCTACAGTTAAAATATAGGATTTGGTGGATGAATCTTTAAGAATTTTTGCAACCCGAAAAGGAAGAAGTCAAAATTTAATTTAAAATAAATAAATAAATCCCAAAAGAAATGATACCTATTCTTGATACGTCAATTGGTTTCTCAATGTTGTTAACGATATTATTACTTCTATCTCCATCTAGATTATGCTTCTTTCTTTGTAAATTTTACACTTAAATACCCTCTGTCAGTTTAACGAATTCTGAATTACTAGGTGAATATTTGGGCGCACAATTTGTGGCGTTGATCAATGAAAAATTTTTGTTTACCGAAAAATATTTACCATATTTTGATTGCAAAAACGTGCACATTTAATGAATCCGATGGTTCCTGGTCTGCAAGGGCTTCATCGGACGTGGATTCAAAATTGAACTTGATGACGAATCTACTGTCAATAGAAAACTTTCGTCGAGAGCTTGTAATACGGGGTAAAGTAAACTGAAAGGTTTAACTTGCCTTACTACTTCGGCGCCTGCTTTCTTGATATCATGTTCCGTTACTGTGATAGAGTCAATATTGATCCAAATTGTAATTAATAGCTTGAGTCAACTACCAATTGACTTTGATTGACAGTCTAAAAATAATAGTGTAACAATTTAGTCTAATTTATTTACATTGATGATCATTACCAACTTAAATACATAAAACGCGTTCCCATAATAATAACACAATTTAAATAATTTATTCTTTCATTTTACACAATTTAAATTATCATGGTGTATTTTCTCCTATCAAAAATAAGTACAAATTTATACTCTTTTTCAAGAAGGATACGCCTCTCACTGTTACTAGAACAAAGTAACAAAAAAAAGATATATAGTATTAAATATTTAAATTTGAAAAAAATATAATGAAACAAAATTATTTGGTCTAATGAATCAAAATTTATTAATTTTCTCCATAAATATTTATTTGAATAATATAAAAATTTAAATATATATACTTGAGAGTATGATAAATAACTTTATTTAAGATTACTTGAACACTTATCTTATTAAAATTTTTTAAATTTATATTTTTAAAATTAAAAATTTTAATAATAAGAAAACTTAAATAAATCATTATAAATAAATTTGATTATTATTTTGCAAATTAATCTTAAGTAAACTTGTTTACAAGATTATCAAGTATAAATTTAAAATTTTATATAATTTAAATAAATATTCATTGAATAACTAACAAAAAAAGATTAAAAAATTTTTTATAATCAATTTTTTCAAAAAAAATTTAATAAAAAAAATTTTAATTATAAAAAATTTTATTAAGTTATTAAATACTTTTAAGTAAACTTTTTCACTAGGTTATTAAGCATATATATTTAAAATTTATATAAATTAAATAAATATTTATTAAATATAATTAAAAATAAAATATTCAGTTTTTTTATTATATATTGTATTATATAATATATGATTATATTAGAATTATAATATTGTTTATAAATAATAATATGATTCAGTGCAAAAAGATTGATATATTAGATAAATATTAATAGATTATTTTTTCAAAATAAAATTTTAATCCTGTTTTATTTAATTAAATTATTAGATATTAGAATTTATTTAAATTTTTATTATATATCTTTTATAAAAAAAATTTTACTAATATAAACTTTTTGAATTATTATTTCTTAAATTTTATTATATAAATTTTCTTATTATTATCTTTTTCTTCAATTATATTTTCAGCTTATAACTTTTGATATTTTTTTTTGTCACTTGCTCTATCTTTTTGATTTCTTTTTTTACTATCTCTATTATTATTTTTGATATTACTGACTGATTATTTTTCACAACTTGCTAAATATCTAATATATAATAATTTTTAATATAAACTTTAAGTAAATTTAAAGTATTACTTATTTAATATATAAATAATTTTTAATATAAACTTTAAGTAAATTTAAAATATTACTTATTATAAATATATATATATATCTTGTTATTAATCTATCTTTGTATTTAATTTTTGAACTTGACAGACTAAGAAAAATATTACAAATAGCTAGAATAAATATGTAATATATTATTGATAATACTTTCTCTTTATATTATTTAAATATCATATAATTGATATTTGTAAGTAATTTATTATTATAAAAGAGATTTTTATATATAATTCAAGTTTTTTCACTTTTTTTTCATTTAGCAAGGTGAATAGTAAAAGTATTATTATTAACTCTTACTAATTTCTCTTCACTAAATATTAAAAAGATAGTATTTTAGATAATAAAAATATAGTTATTATATTTATTAAAGATAATATAATAAGTATATAATACTTATTTATTATCTATTATAACATATTGCAACTTCAAAATTTTATAAATCACAACTAGTTATAATTAGATAATATTTTATTTATCATTATATTGTAATAGTTGAAAAATTATTTTTAATATTTACTATAATATTTTACTTTTATCTAAAATTATCAAATAAAAATAATTAATAAAAAATCTATAAATTTATATAATTTATAATAAATTTGATGAATATATTACTTTATAAATATGAATATTTATATATTATAATTCATATTATTAATATAATCTTTAATATTTTCTGTTAAATATTTCTCTAACATTTGTTAGTACTTCTTGAAAATTAGAAAAAAAATATAGAAATTAACTTCTTGATTATTTTTTTATATATTTACTATATAGAATAATAAAAAAAAGAACTTTAGTAGATCTTATAAATTGATTTTTGACTATAAAAATAATTAAAAATAAGTATCTTTCAGAATATTTTGAATAGTTTATTTATAATAATTAATTTTTTAATTAATTTGATTTATTCTTATATTTAATTATCTAAAAATTAATAGAGATAATATATATTCTTGATTTTTTTATTTAGAATATTTATTATATAATTAAATTCTTTATAAATTAAAGATATTTTATTATTTAATACTTAAGTAAGTAAAAATTAAAGATAATATTATAACTTAATTACATAATTCTTTAATTTATTATTACAAGTTATAATTAAAATAATATTTTTAATAGAAATTAAGTTGATAATGAGAATATTCAATATTATTAATTTTTATTTTATTATTAAATAATAAATGATTAAATAAAATAAATTGATATATAAAAAAATAAGATAATAAAAGATGATAAGATCTATAATTTCTTTATACTTATTTTTATCACCTATTATATATAATAAAAAGAAATTAGCAAAAATATTTATTTATAATATTACCGTTTTAAGATTATGCATATATAATTATTTTAAAATAGTAATAGTGACTGTGTTCACAGTAATTATTTACTTTTATAGGTCCAAGAGGGTTATACAACTAACTATTTCCTAAATAAGATAATATGTGTAAGATTTATAACTGATGAATTACAATTATCTTCTCAATAAGATAATTTATACGTGTTTTACTTCTTAACAAAAA
>CAJVPS010002248.1:0-12786 GCA_910591765.1 Ambispora leptoticha | reverse complement strand
ACTCAAGAAAGATATCAGCCTTATGATACTCCCGATACTTATGAAGCTAGAATTCGACTACTAATAATAGGAGTAGCGGACGATGATGCACAAGTTTTAGGTTTTCTTAAAAATCATTTACCAGGTGAGCTTTATACGTGGATGAAAATTGCTAATTCAGCTGGTATTAATGAATTTTTCACTGAATTAAAAAATATGTGGCTAGAACGTACTCCAAATTTGAATGAAGGTAAAGTTTATCAACAATCTTCCTATAACCCTAAAATAGCTGTAAAACAGTTGCCTTCGGCAATAGAAGCTCCAGTAATTTCGCAATCACCTGATATACAAAAAATGATTAATGAGGCATTAGCAAAACAGAAATCTGATTCCGATGCTGAGATAGAAAAATTAAGAAAGGAAGTTCAATCTCAAAAAGCACAGAAAACTCAGGCAACAGTTTCGCAAACCGTTGAACCGGTTAGACAGCCAAGAGGCCCCCCATCAAATTTAAAAACAGAAAAAGATTATGAAAATTATTATTTAGCAAAATTCTTTAACAATTTAGGTATATATGATTTAGATTCAAATTATCCTGAAAAACCTTTTCAAAGATCTCGTCCACAGCAAAAAGATAACTCTATGAGATTAGAGGAGAAAGTAGATGAAATTGGACATATTTTATCTCATCTTAATATAAACAATCAATCCAAAAAACCGATAGCCAAATCAAATCGAACACAACGATATTATCCCTTTCAACCAATAAAATATAACTTTTCAGCTAATAATGAAAATAGTGGATATAATGAAGAAAATGATATATGGTACGATGATGATTCCGAAAAAAAAAACGAGTACCAGTAAATAAAAACTTATTTCAAAGAAATGACTCTTCAAGTCTACCTGGTAACTCTGCTAACCCTTCTTCTGATCTAGCAACTATCCACCCCGAAACATATGATCAGTTATTGTCTAAGCTTTCACCAGCAATGCGAAAAATGTGTCAGTCTCATACAGTTCAGAAAAAAGAATCAGATGAGTGGTTTTCATCTCTACAATACCTAAATGCTAGTATAAACGATTTATCTATTTCTGAATCATTTTTAGATAATGGAAGTGAATTTGGAGCCTTGAATGATGCAACAATTAATGCCCTCGGATGGAAAGCCGACAAGCCATCTGACTTCGATATAAAAGGTAACTCTAAACATGTCACCGAATCGTTGGGATGGTTTACGGATGTGCCAGTCAGTATAAAGGATAAGGATGGTAAAACTGTTACAGCTACTGGAAATTTTACACGTATTAATAATGGTGAACCTGAACCAATGTTATGTTTAGGTATGACATGGATTCGAAAAGTTCAAGGTATTCTTGACCCAAATAAAAACCAATTCCGAATGAAATTACATGGTAAGTCTTATATTATTCCAACATTCAGCAAGACCCCATCTAGCTTGACTAATAAGGAAGACCTAAAAAAAAATGCGATGAACTTGAAAAGCGACTCATAAAGACTGAAGAGTGGCTTGATATGGCTTTAAAAGCAGGTAAAGTTCTTGCAGAAAGATGTTCTCAGCTTACTGAGACAAAGATGGGAGCATAGGAGCTAATCTTTCAGTATCTTTCATTAATTTTTCAAGATCGTTTTTCCTTCTAGATATATTATTGCTTTGCAACGTGACTTTGTCCTTATCAGAAGAGACACTTTTTTTTACCGCACGTGAGGAAGTAGAATCTTGAGGAAGCTGAGCTTCAAGTCTTTGACTCATCTTTGGTCGTGTTGTCTCTGCTGATTTATCTAGTGAAACTCTAGAGTAAATCGTATCATTTATATTAGATGAATTATTGTCAGAGGTAGACACATCATGGCTGGATATACTAGACTGTACTTGTACACTTTGTGCATTATGCAAAATATTTAAATTTTGATTAGAGTCATCATCATCATCGTGGGGTATAGGTTGATCCCAGAGAACTCTATTAGCTTCTTCCCCTCTCCAAATCTGATAAATACGTTTTGTTGATGTTTTATACTTACCCATCAAGTCATTTAAAATTTTATATCTTGGTTTTATATCACGACATTGCATAATATAAGAATAATCTTCCCGAGAAAATAGGGGTGCATCAGATCGTATACGTACTCTAGGCATAGCAGTAAATGTAAATATAAGATGTTTATATCTAACAAAAAATATAAAATATATCGAAATATTAAAATATATTGGAAAGATAGAATATACAGAATAATATTATTCATTTTTCTATATAACAGATATGTATATTCGATCTAATACATCATAACTGATATGTATATTCCATCTAATACATATATTCTATATAATATATTACATTCAAAATACAAATATATTAATTTTTTTAGATATCTACTGTATAAGAATTGGATAATATGCCTCGAATCCATACATTATCAGATATAGGTGAATGCAAAAAACTTGGAGACATACCATCAAACCGATATCCGCCTAGTCGAACGGAACTTGAAAACCAGCTTGCTTGTGCAAATCGAGATCGAGAAATTGCTATAGAGTGTGGCAATCGACTTGCTAATAAATGTTCTGTCTTAGATAAAGACAATAAGCGTATACAACGTGATCTAAAACAATCTAATAATGATAAAGAGAAACTCTCCAAGCATACCTACCAGCTTATAAATGAGGTTAAGCGATTGAGCTCAGAGTTAGATAGTCTAATATCTCAAATTACCCGCAAAGATATTTCTCTTAATGAATCTAAAATTAAGATAAAAGATCTTCAGTCTAAGATAAAAATATTGGAAACGAAACTATCTTCAACTCAGAACGAATCAAAGGAAAATACAGCACTTCGGTCTATGAAAAAAATATTAGAAGGTAAGTTAGAATCGGCTCAAAAAGATGCATTCTCAACTCAGGAAGAGATACTAAAAAAAGAATCCGAAATCATATCTCTCAAGTCTGAATTAACAAATACAAAGAATGAAATAGTGAATACAAAGAATGAATTAGCCTCAAAAATTAATGAGATTGAGTGTTTAGGCGCTTTGCGCCCTGCTGTTTCACAGAAAACAAAGGATATATTGGATCCTGTAGTTATGGGAGGGCACTGTACATCTGAATCTAAAAATCTTGCAAAATATTTTAAAAGTAAAACATTACCAATTATCACAAATAAGCAGAATCCAGAGTCATTGATTCAAGATATTACAATAAAAGGAGCAGTATGTGCTGGCGAGGCTTTAGTTAATGATAAGTATCAGATTCCTCCTATTATTAGCGTGAGCAAGCCTTTGGCTAAAATTGTCATTATTGCAATAATAGTGATATTAATTATTTGGTATATATATAGGAATATTTTTCATCCACGCCTGCCTTCTCGGTCTTTGAACTCGAAGCCAGATTATAGCCACCGTATGACCGCCTCCGGCAATTTGTTTTCTGGAGTATACTCACAGAGTGAGGGCACTAATGTGCCTAAACCGACCATGAACGAACAAAGTGAAGTGAATTATCAGGGGGGAGAAATTTTTTATCCAATCTATAGAAATCATAGTTATGAATTCCCAATCCGTCATACAAAAAAACCAAAAGAAAGAAATATCGCAGAGCAGGCCGTTAGGCGATTCTCCGAATCATGGCTCATCGAGCCTACCACCTATGAAACTTTACCTTATGGATATGGATGAGGCTACAAAGCATGAATCATCTCAAAATGTTGGACATCCAGCAATGACATGGCCGTTCAGTAAGGTATTCACTGGTAGAAGTGGTACGGGTAAGACTAATATACTAGGAAATCTTTTTGTTGGTGACAAGGGTGAATGTATATATGAAGAGAAAAAGGATGGATCCCGCTATATACGATGTGATGATTTGATAGTTTGTGGATACCACCCGGATGAACCTAAATGGGCATTTGTTAGATATATATATGGAGTAATTGCAAGTAACCCTAAAGCACCTTATTACGAGAACATTAGATTTAAATATATCTCACCTGAAAAAATTCCTAGCGTAAAATCATTTTCTCCAGAGAGAAGTACTGTAATCATTTTTGAGGATTTATGTGTCGCTCCAGAGACAATACAAAATCGAATTATTCCATTCTTCACACATGGGCGTCATCGAAATATAAGCCCAATATATGTAACGCAAAAATATCACAAAGTTCCAATTATTATTCGTGAAAATATCTCCCACTTAGTACTGTTTAACTCTGGTAGTTCGCGTGAAGAAATATCTAAAATTATTCGTCGATATACTGATGATGTGAAAAATGCTTCCATAGTTATTAACAGATACCTCCGTAAAGGAGAATTCATTGTGTTTGACTTAGACAGGCCAGAAGATGATCCACTTGCAATTAGATTAAGATTCGATACTCCATTAGATTTACAAAAAGAGATTCAACTACAGCTAAAAAACAATGAAAAAGTTATCATTAAGTGATGCATGTATGATTGCTAAAGAACGTGGTGGACTTTGTCTTTCAACTAGATATATTAATAATCGTTCACCTTTGTTATGGCGTTGTACTAGAAAACATGACTGGATGGCGAGTTTTAATGATATAAAAAATGGTAAGACATGGTGCCCATATTGCGCAGGTAATAGACCTCTTACAATTGAGAATGCAAGACAATTAGCTCGTAGTAGAAATGGAACATGTATTTCTGCTGAATACATTAATGCTAATACCCCAATGCGATGGCAATGTGCAAATAGTCATGAATGGACTACATCTCTTCATAATATCAAAGATGGCAAGACATGGTGTCCATATTGCGCAAACAAGGTCAGTCATACAATTGAAGATGCTAAGCAAGTTGCTTTTAGTAAGAATGGAGAATGCCTTTCCGAAATGTATGATAATAGTTTTTCACCTTTATCATGGCGTTGTTCTAAAGGGCATGAGTGGAATGCATCTTTTAACAATGTGAAAAATAATAAGACGTGGTGTCCGTATTGTGCAACTAATAGGCCTTGTACACTTGAAGATGCCAAACAATTGGCTTATAATAGAAAGGGAACTTGTCTTTCTGAATATTATATTAATAATCGTTTAGCTTTATTATGGATGTGTGATAAAAAGCACAGATGGTTTGCTACTTTTGATAACGTTAAACGCTCAAACTCGTGGTGTCCATTCTGTCCAAAATATAAGAGAGAAAAACTGTGTCATGAGATTTTAACAAAGTATCTTGGTGCCCCTTCACCAATCCGCAGACCCGATTTCTTAAAGACACAAGAATATCCAAATGGACTAGAACTTGATATATTTTATCCGCAATATGGCTTCGCAATCGAAGTACAAGGCATACAACACGAAAAATATCACGAATTCTTTCATGGAAGAGATCCCAATAATTTTATCAAACAGCAAGCACGGGATCAACTCAAGAAAGAATTATGCGAAGAGAATTGGATTGCTTTAAGGTATGTTTGGTACTACGAAGACCCATATATAGTTATTCCGGAACATCTTCGAGAATTGGGTCTCATTGAATAAACTCGAAACTTTAAATGTTGATTTATTTTAAACAACGCAAAGTATTATATTTACTATTTTTTTGATTATACATAGTGATTATTATTATGCATAAAGATTAAGATAAACAGATTAATCCATCATTTTGAAACTTAATTACACCTATCTAAGTAACTTTTTCCTTTGCGGACTATCCGGTAAGTCTCGCATATATTGTATTTGCAGTGGCGGAGTACTTGTGCCATTTTGATAAGTTCGACAATTGTAGTTCTCAGCAATTTTACTGATCCGTTCCTAACAATGCAAAATATAAATGAAAGATATCATTAATCATTTCATTACGAACTCAAAAATGAAATATATGGTATATATGTGTACCTCCAGTGCCATAAAGTGCCGAATGTTTGACTCAAGCAAAGGAATGGTGGTTTTATCTTTAACCAGTCGGGTGGTTAAAAAAGGCCATGACCGGTAAAGTCCATCGTATTTGAGGTCCATAACGTACGATTCCACCAAATCTCCTGAAGATATCAGGTATGGTTAAATATACTTAATTAACTGAAGTGAAATCAAGCTTTATCAATTACAAGCGCACATACCTTGATTTGTTAACATTGCCGTTTCTTCCGGACCACCTTTCGTTCTTAACAGCTGATTGATGGATTTACGCCCTCGCAATTGTACTTTCAATCTATCTTTTTGTTGTTGGAGAGGTGTAAATCCGGGTGGCTTAATCTCTGAATTCAAAATAGGGATTTCATTGACCAAGCACGAAAAATCCGGCCTTGTTGCAGTACCAGCTGTCGCATGATTCAACTGAATATTGTACTCTTTGTATGAACTAGTAAAAAACAGTGGTCGAATGATTGGATGTAACAACTTGAAACAGTGCTCATCTTCTGATGTTTTGGTCGGGGCAATGTCAGGAACACTGCTACACCTGTTATGCGCGAAAAAAAAATTAAGAGGCAGATCCGATCTCAATTTACACGCTTTATAAGATGAACGCTTACATGTCGTTAAAGATTCGAGAAACAGCTCGGCCGATTTCAGAATCGCCTATGGACAAAAAGGCGGTCTTTCCTTCCAAGGAATCGGCCGATGCACTCCGTAAAGAAGATAAAATTTCCGTTGGCAGAATTGAATCAGCTACAATGTAAGGATTCTCACGTATAATCGTTTGCCATTCCCGGTTAGTGAAAATATGAGAGGGATAAGGACAATGCAAGCTTAAAACAATTATCGAAGACAATGCTCTATCAAAGCATAAATAGAAATCGTTAGCATAATACATTATCCAATATTATTACATCCAAAATACTTACAGCACTTCATGAAAGTCACTCCATTTTAGTCCATAAATCTTCGCTTTCTCAAGTGTTTCTATCTGGTAATTTTTGAATCTTTGCGATACATTGACCGTACCGACCTTCCACTAAAAGCGGAAAGCAAATTGTTAAGATATGTAGAATAAAAACACCAGAGTCTTTATATGTGGCATACCTCATTTGATTGTTCCTGTAACAACTCCATTTCAACACTTGTGAAATCAAAATTTATTTCTCCGTCATCATCAGGCCCTACATCAGAAGAAGGCAACTGCAAGGAAGAATTTTCACTTTTATTTCTCGATTTCTGGGTCTTAGTCCTTGACGTGTTTTTCTTTTTCGTCTAAATATAGTTAAATATACATAAGTTTTTATGTTATCTTAGCTTTACCATCTATAATTTTTTTCCCACCTTTTTATGATTTGGCAATTCGACTTTTTCATTTAACATTTCCTGAGAGTACTTATATTCAGTAATCTGTTAGCATTAGAACAAATCACAATTTTGAAATAGTCCGAACTTTGATTGCTAAAAACATTACTACCATACCTCATCTTCCTCATTCTGATTAGTTGCATTCTTCAGATCCTTTTCATGCTGAGATACATAAAACGGATTATTGCCAGCATCTACGGTCATTTCTCCCTCATTAAACTTCCGTTTAAGGGCTATTATTTCGCATCAAGAGAAAAGATTAAAATATATAATACAGGATGTAATGAAAGACGAGTTGATATATTACCAGGTTGTATAGTCTCCCGCGTAGTGTTAGAAAGTGCTTCGCTAAAATCAGTCTGCAGGCCTAACACTTGGTGAATTATGTTTTTTGAATTTGTAATTGATGCCTTTCTTAATGCTTCCATAACAGTAGAACTGTTGTCCCAAAACTCTTTGACTTTGGACGATTTTATATCCTTCTAATATATGTAGAAAAAAAGAACAGATTGCCGTGATACCTTTAGACTCATCCAAAGGTAAAAAGTGCACCCAAAAGACTCATCTCTCAGGAATTCAGACTCATCCTAGCACTTTCGGCAATTAGTGAAGAGACCACAACAAAAAGCATTCTCCAGACTCATCCAGAGAAGTTTCGGACTCATCCTAGCCTTTGCTACAATCTCAAAACTTGCTACAATCAAAACAAACAAAAAAAAATTCCAAACCTCAAATGAACTAATACAATTCGAGACCAGCTTTTCTACGAGTTCACTGCTACAAGACTTTAGTAGTTGCGGTTTGAGATGAAGTTTCTCTAAACAAACTTTATATAAAAGGTGTTCGTTCTGTTTATCCCCGAAACTTTTTGCGAACACTATACTCCACTGTAAGAAATCGATCAAGCTCCACATTTCATTGCTTTCGAAATAAGGAAGTCTAGATTCCCAACGCATCTTCATAGGTAGTCATGATTTAGAGGTTTAAAAAAAAATACTACCAGTCATGGGACATGTCCGAATAGTGATGATCAGCATGCTGATCACGTCAGTTACTCCTATTGATGCAAATTTCCCTCACATGATTTATATGCAAAAAATGCACTTGAGAAGTTTTTCTATCAAGTCGTATGAGCCTTTTGACATCCTCTTCCTTTAGTTTCCTTAAAGATCTTCGTTTGAAGTTGGAGTAGCTTACCCGCTGTAATAAGTATTAGATACCGAGCTTGTTAAACGTTTGCTCAAGTGTTTTATTTCACAACTCTTACATCAAACTCAAACTAACGTTTCAGCTGTCTTTAAACACATCTCACTTTGATAATTATTGTAGAAAAGTCAATGAAAGATATAATACTGGCGAACGTTTGTATAAACCCGACCTTCGGTACACATACTCCTAGCTATTTGCGTAGTTATATTGTTACAAGTGGGAAATGGGATCAACTTCAGTGTATTATACGTAGACAGTGCGAACGTGAAAGGGCAATGCGTATGAACTGTTGCAGACAGAATCTTCACTTCTGCCTTCACTGAAATATTACTATTGGTGTGGTTACACTATGTATACACTTACTACGAAACAACAAGTCATTCAAGTCATGTCTCTTAGTAAAACTTGCACTCTGTACCAAATGTTAACAGTTACCATATGTGAAGCATACTTATGAACACATTCAACTCGACAAAAACCCAAAACACCTGATCGTAAGTAGTAATGTCATATTAAGACAATACCGTTGAAAACACTCTCATAAGTAAACCTTCGAAAGCTACAATAAAGTCACCTTTGTGCCATAATAACGTTTTGAAGTACTTTTTATTCGCTATCTAAATCAACACAAAAATAGTCTTAACCCAGCATAACTGCCTAAAGATGTTAGCTTTCGTACGAAAAAGTGGTCGTTTTGGTGTCTAAGTAAAGTCAACGTACAGTTAAGTAAAAAGTGTGCTGTTGGTACGAAATAAAAGTGTGAAAAGTGGAGATTTAAGTTTGCTTAAGGTCCAAGAACTGTTCAATATCAGCTATTGGGAAAATTCTCGCCTTGAAATCTTACGATCACGTGTTACACAAAAAAATTTACTATCACTATGTACAACATTGGAGGGGGACATGTCCCTTAACTACTACGGAATTTTATGATTACACAAGGCACAAGGATGTTGTCACAATCCTATTTCGGGATGAGAGTACTGTATTTGGAGTGAAATATCATAAAACCAATACATTCATACGTGAAAACGCCTCTCACTTAACTCTGGTAGCTCATATGAAGATATTTCCAAAATTATTAGGTGCTATACTGAATGCATCAATGGTTATTAATAGTTACCTTCGAAAAAATGAATTTATTGTATTTGATCTTACTAGGTCAGAAGATGATCCATTAGCAATTCGGTTAAGATTCGATACACCATTGAATTTGCAGAAAGAGATAGAATTGTGTCAAAAAAATAAAAAGCAAATTAACTGATACATAGGAAAATGTATAAAAATTCATGTGATTAAAATTTGTGGGATCTATTTCTGGTGTGTGGATCTATATTTGGGATAATTTTTCCGCAATTGCTCTACATCACATGTATAAATTATAATTGGCATGGCTAAAAATACATTGGAAAATTAGGCGCATTTATACGGCAACACTAACAAAATTTATTACAGAGAATGTGAACCGAGTTCACAATGTCACGTGACCACCACAGTAAATGTTTATTTCGCAAATTTAATCAATATATGATCAATATCATTCTGGCTTAATTTCGATATCGATGCTACTGAGAAAGATTTTACCCTTTGAATCATATGCTCACCTATTTCACTAAAGAGATCATAAATCTTTAGAGCCCATTCTTTTTTCTTCCAAAGTAAGTCATCACTAACTGAGTCTGGAAGCTGTTTTCAAACTTCTTTATTTACCAATGCTTGAGCTGTTTGCTTAGAATTATTTCTCTTATAATGATCATAACGATCCTTAAGTGCTTTTCCAAAATTATAATACGATTTGATGACATCTCATTTTGCAACTTCCTCCTGCCCTTCCATATTAATAATTATATTGTACAGATCAAAGAAATCTCCAGTTCTCTCTTCCATAACCTCAGAATCCTGAGATGTTTCAGAGGATAGCTCTTTGATAAGTTTTTTTAATATAGATGAGACACCTTTGATTTTCACTTTTTTGACGGATGGTTTAGATGTAATAGCGTCATTATTTCGTGGATCCATTGCTTTATTACTCCACTTACTACTAGTATTGGGTTGGTTTTTATCTTGAGTTTCTTCCGCATCCTCCATCACCTCATCTTGAAATACAGGCAAATTTATCTGAAGCTAATTACTCATTCTCCGAACTATCGATGAAGTGCTTGACTGAGACAATTGAGAAAATCTTCATTCAGTAACCACAGGCTCGACAGATTTACTACAATCAGAAGTGAGACATATGTTCGATTGTGTAAGTAGAAAATTTTTCTTGATACATTTTCTATAATAGATATGTCCGCAGGCAAGGATTGTCAATAGTTCATAAACAAGTCCAAGAATTTCATTTCCACATTCTCCACACGATCCTATTTCAACAAATTATCTATCTTTGATGGTATCATCGCCAAGTTTTTTTAGAATGTTATATGCAAAGAATCGAAGGTTTGATAGAGATATAGAACCAAAAAAAAAAATATATAACAAATTTTCCATATACTTAGCTCATTTTTATAACAGAGTTAGTGCCAGAGCGAAGCTCATTGTTCCACAATAAGCACATATACCACACTCCTCGCGACTAACAAAACCAATTTCAAATATTATGAAAGCCCAATTTTGGATTTGGTGATCGCTTCATTCATAAATTAATTATTTACAGAAATCGTAGATAGTTTCAGCCTTTTTTTCTTATATATTCGAAAAGACAGGGCAAAGATTGGCATTAATTTCACAAAACAGCTATGAATTAGCTTAGTCTCTTGTGATAATTCATATTTCGTAATGATAATCCTAAATGAAAACACCTACTACCTATACCACACATAAAATCAATTATCAAAAATAAGATCACATACCTGAAAAATCGATTGCGTAATACAAATTAAGATGTTTGTAAATGCCATTACTCCGTAATACATATATCACAGAAGAAAATGGAAGGTCATGGAACTTTTCATGCATGATGTAATCATGTAACCTGAAATCGATTGCGTAATACAACAGATGTTTGATCAACACATCACATACTATATCACAGAATAAAAAATTAGAAGATCATGGAACATTTTATGCATGATGTAATTGTATGACCTGCTGATTGCATTTTCTTTGTGAAAAGTTTTTTCGTTGTGCATATTTACATAGTAAATACCCATGGGCCAGTTCCACATTCACCGAATCTACCATTCCCATTCCTAAATGAGATCAGAAATGAGCAGAGGAACATTTTAAAAGGACAGTATATTTACGTTGTGGTTGTTCGTCGCTTCATTTTACTTGCGATATAACAAAGCTAATATCATTTTCAATAACCATACAAATATGTCTACTGATTTGTATAACAACATTTACGAGTTCTTGACAACTGCCAAAGAACACCAAATTAATGCTACGTCTGTTATATATCTTGGAATGAAAGAAGACCGCTGGATTCCACAAAACAAATTAAGATCAATCATAGATTGAGCTGTAGCTTTCGCTAGCAATGTATACATAGATACTTCACCACACCAATTAAGAATTCTGCGAATTCCTCCACAGGTTAGTTATTTAGATGTATTATATTTTAGAATTATCTGTGTTAAATGATGATATTATGTGATTCACTCACAAAGATGAGTGCTGAATAAATAGCCAATTATTTGGTTGTTGCTTATGTTCACTCATCCTACTAGCCCGCTTGCCGATAGACACTTGCTCGTAGTGGAGAAATATTTAAACTATAGTCTATTATGCAGGATATAGCATTCTACCAATCTGCTATGAGAAAAATCTATTGCCTCGTCAGGAGGGTGTTTAAGGCATAAGTTATTATGTTGCTTTATAGTATCACACGGAGTTTCATCAGCGTGATGGCCACACAAAGATATTAACTTTGCATATGTACTGATAATATTCATTATTTTAATGATGAAAATTTTTATATTTCTGAAAATTTAATGCATATTTTTTATAATAATTTGATAATGTCTTTGAAGGAGTTTGCATCTTATACGACATAGGAGCAATTAAAACAAACAAGGAGAGCTCTTTCAGCTCTGATCAAATTGAGAAAAATATAACTGAGCTGGAGGAAAAACTCAAAAAAGATACCACACCCCTTGGTCAGCATCTATATTTGGCTATGAATACTCTATCTATTCAAAAATTGACTTGGAAAGATCCTTTAACAAGCCAAATTATTAGCGATGACTCTAAACTCGTAGAACAATTGCCAAAAAATCTAAAGAAGGTGTTTATGGTATGTTAATAGAGGTCTACTAAAGCCGGATAGTCTCACGTGATATAGAATTCGATCCGGATCATATCATGTGATTCATTTGTATCATGTGAAAGGTAATTATTGAC
>CAJVPS010002247.1:0-12792 GCA_910591765.1 Ambispora leptoticha | reverse complement strand
TAATTAAATAAGACAGAATTAAAATTTTATTTTGAAAAAATAATTTATTAATATTTATTTGATGTACTAATCTTTTTGCACCAGACCATACTTAAAAATAAGAAATAATTAATTAAAATTCTTATTTTATATATTCAAAATATATAATATAGAATTCTATCTAATAATTTATATTTTTTTATTATTTAATTATAATTAAATTTAATATAATAATAATTCATTATTATAATTAATTTTAACTATAATAATAATTTTTATTCTTAGATTTTTATTATTATTTTGAGTATTTTCTTTATATATATATTAGTTTTTATTAAAATATTATATATATTTTCTATTTTTTTGTATTCTATACTATAATTATTTATAAAATCTGCAAGTAATAAATTATACTTTAATATCAAAAAATTATATATAAAATAGCTTTTAAAAATTGTAAATTAAATAAAAATTAATTAAAAAAATAAATATAATATTAAATTTGAAACTTACTTAATTATGCTTCAGCTTTTTTTCTTTTGTGCTAAAATAAAATCAATAACATTAATTTATACTTCTTTAACTATACAAAATTAATACATTATATTTGATTTCTTAAAATTAATATTATCTTATTATCATTTTCTTAATGCTAATATTATTATTTTAACATTAAGCTGCTTATTGTTACATATGCATTACGCATTTAATTTCACGTTTTCACAAAAAAATACATGTAATGAAATGAACATCGTTATTTAATCGTCAACGCGAGCAAAAAGAACAATGGCAGCAATTACGATCCTCCACTTAATAATGCACATGAGTATATTTCCGGCATCTATTAAATCAACAATAACAGATATATATTATTCTGAAGCTTAAAATAATATTATAAATTTTGAATCATTGGTTGTGCCGTTTAATTATTGTCAATCATTTTCACTGGTATAGATCAATAAAGCCAACTCTCTATATGCTGATGTAAATGTTTTTGACCTAATGTATTAGTATAACAAGCTATATATTATATATTAATATTTAGTAAAGTCATGGATAAATCGATGATTTTATTAAAAAGTCACATGTCAATGATTACTAATTCAATAACAACAAAATAACTTAGTTACAGCATATGTTGTTATGTCACTTTTGACATGTTGACATGTAAATATATGACATCATAGGTCTGCATCAAGCATATCAAATCCCACATCCTGATTCAATGCACAAATCCTGAAAGTGTAACATCACAACGCCAAAATTATTAAAAATATTGGAGTTTCACCTAGCATTAATTAGCCGCACAAAGATACACCTAAATTTACATGTAACATGTGCATGTATAACGATAACATTGATACCAAATGGGGAAATTTTCACGAAAACCGGTGTGAACTCAACACGGTCAAAAATGAAAAATATGGGAAACAGACTATTTTCTATCTTCTATATTTTAAGGCAGTGCGAGACACAGCTGAAATAATACCATGAATCAACAACGAATCGACATTTATCAAAGTGATGAACAAAAAGTATTCGAGTGGTACTTGAAAGCAGCGGAGTCAGGACAACTTAACGCGCAATATAAACTTGCATTCATTTAATAAGAATTTTAATTCAGTAATTTAGCAATGAATAATACATATACGCATTTTATTTTAAAATTTGTTGAACTAAAATATTAATTTTTTATTTACTTTAATGTAAAAACATTCGGTAAACATAAATGAGAAACATGTATCGTTACGGGAATTAGCATTGTATTAGTCCGCCAACCCGTATAATTCATGGCTCTTAATTTACTATCATATACATGTACATTTATATTCTATTTAAATAAAATGCAAAGTAAATATTTATTATTTATTTAATAAATACATGTATTCCTCTCTATAGTCACACTTATACAATAATAAAATATTTATCGTGAGATTTGATCTATGTGTAGTCCTAAATGCTAAGTTATTATACATGTTGTTAAAAGTTTTCAAGTTAAACATAAACATTTATAGTCATCAAACCATTTATTTTACTATGGTTCCCGATTCTGCAACTATAGAAAGGACAATTGTAATGTAAATGAAAAATCAAATATAAAAATAAAATAAATAAATTTTATAAACAGAATAAAATACATATATTAGTATAATTTCTTTATTGACTAATATCTCTTTTATCTAATTGGTTAATCAATTATCTATCTATCGTTTATAACGAAAAGGGCAATAAGGCATCATTTCTTTGAGCACAAAATTATACCAATTTATATTTTGAAGCAGTATTGATTCAATTAATAAAGTAATTAAGTTCTCTTTATTCATTTTATCATTTTCGGATATATAAAAATAACCAATGGTAAAAATTATAAGCAAAAGTATAATTATTCTAATTTTAATTCATTATTTAAAACCGATCATTATAGACAAAATTTATAAATTTCCACGTGGTATATAACGCACTAATTATAAACGACAGCTTCGCCAACATTAAAAATTATCTAACATTGAAGTAACAAAAATATTCCGCCGAATTCCTCTTCTGATCTAATCTGAAATAGTGATAATAAAGAAAATCGACGAAGCAGATGTGCACCACAAGAGCGTCAAGGGTTGGCGTAACTAATTTTATAAATGTGATTAAAAATTACACCAATCGAATGTTTACTTCAAAATTAATCCCGGTACGCACTTTTATCAAAATGACATTTAGGTTATACAAGTGTTAGTTTGTATGTTCCAACGAAGGTAAAACTACTTTTGATATTATTTTCATCAATTTCATTGTTTTTTCTTTATGGTAAAAAAAGATTTCGATATTAGTATGCTACACAAAATTGAGGATATGCCAAGTGATAAAAAACTTCAAATTCAGAAATTCATGTTAGCTGATTTACAAAAAGTGGGTGTTTACGCGAATATTTATTAAAATTTACTGATTTTAACACACACATAATAGACATAGCCCTAGTAATGAATAGCTTATCGTTGCATATTATATGTAATTGAAATGTGTGAGATTCATATTTAGCATACAATACTGAGAATAATATCAGTTATTTTGTTTTATTCATATATCTTATCTATTATCAATTATTGACTATGATCATTGTAAAATCAGATAACTAATACATGTAGGGAGAAGATTAATTAACATGTGTGTTAATGATAAGTCATTGCACATACATGCATGAGAGCTGAATGCATCAATCGTGCACAATAAACAAGGGAATTTATTTTTGTGAGCAGGTTTATTTTGTGTAACAAGTTTAACTATTTAAGAAATGGCGCTCGAAAGAGCCTAGTTATAGAAAAGCATAAAAACTTCTCCGTAAAGGAGGCTAATTTTAGAGATTCGTTTAACATGATAGAAACTAATACATGTACTTACTTTGGAATATAAATTTTATATCAAAATGCGTAAATTATACGCTCGTCAAGAGAAGTTAGTGGTTATACATGTAACAAGAAAGTAATGTAAATATATACTTTTAAATATAATAAACGCGACATATTAATTTTTAATATAAGAAACCAAATTCGCAAAAATTCTTTAATTTAGAATTGCTTAAAAGCTAGGTAATATTAAATAAGCTTTAATTTGCCTTTTATGTTATATGTATACGAACTAATATTATTAATAAAATATCGAAAAGATGTACTCATTAATTGAAAATTTTGATATAATTGAATGTAACATAATCCTTTGAATCTTCAAAGCTGCATATTTGAAAGATTGATAAAGTTCGAATACATGCACTTATATATTTATTTTAACGTTAATAAGCAAATTCCAAAGTAGTACAATAAAAGAAATAATCTCTCCTTTACATTTGTTATTTGCTCGAAAAAGCGTTCGGGAAGTCCAAATGCGGCAAGTTATGAATGAACGAGTAAAAAAAGCATATTGTGCAGTAGATAAATAATATGTACGTTATAAGTATATCTGATTCGTTTTTATTATAAGCTTGCTTATTCACAGCAGATTCTAATTGTGGTCCAGTATACTTGAGTGGGTTCTATATTGAAAGAACATAATTACTTTACATATGTGCTTGTATTTTAAATACATTGATTTTATTGTTGTAGCAATAAATGGATTTATACGAATAAGAAATATTTTCAATAGGATATTAAGATAAATCCTTTTATATATTAATAGTTTTCTATAAATTTAATAATAACTGTCATTTGAGCTATAAATTTATTCATATATAATGTTTACATAAAGAGTATTCTTAAGGTAAAAATTAGGGAATAAGTATTATGGCTAATTACAAATAATAAATCAGCAACTTATTACATCTTCCACCTTAATCTCTCCATATTATTATTCCCCTTTACCTTTTATATTCCTAAAATATAATGGTACTCTCTTCATACAACATTCTGGAAAGGTGCTAACTATATTTTTAGGAATGCTGAATTAAAATGCCTGGATTACTTTATGCAGTGTATGCCTATTTTTGTGCAGGACAATTTCTAAATTTATCAATTGATTGCTATGTTTTCTACTAATAATAACATAAAGAACAAGAAATCATAATATTTGCTTTGATGCAGTTCTCTCTCAATGTAGCATCCATAAATACATGCATTCTTTAAATGCATGTTCTGGCTTAGACTTAAGCTATATTCGAACCCATTCTCCATATGAAAATTTATTAAAAATGCACTATTAATTCTATTGTATATTATTTGGTTGTACATGTATATATATAAATATAAATTATATTTAGAAAGGTCTGATTTTATATATATATATTTGAAAGTTTAAATATATATCTAATATATAATTATTAATTTAATATATAATTGAGAATTATAAGTATATATTATTTATGCTATATATATGTAAGATCCGACAAAATCATTATCATGCATGGTAATTCTAAACTGGAAGAGCGTATGTAATATAAGAGAAATTTCTAAAATGATAAGACAAGGAGAAGATTATGATTATGCAAGAAGATTCTGGAGTTTTCTTACAATAAGAAGCGGCTGATTATGCACAAATGAGTTCATGTTTTTTGCTGCCTGATAATGATTTTGAAGCTCACGGATCTTTTAGGAAAATTTCTTGATCATACAAGATGATTCTGGATTTTCTTGCTTAATTATGCGCAAATGAGTGATGTTTATCGATGATGCTCACGGACCCATTATTTTGATTAACTTTAATCATTTTGCGCGAGATCATAAACTTGGTTAAAAACTTGACTTATGAATTACTAAATGCGACAAGAGAATGGGACGCGAAGGATAGCAGAAAATCGGAAATCACTGTAAAAATAATACATGTTTATTTGGAATTCAAAAATTCATAAATATTTTATTTTTGGAAAAGAAGTTCAATTGTCACATGTACATGTCTAACTAAAAAAATTCAATCTTATCTTAATGACAAAAAACTAGACTAATTATAAAGATAATTGTAATTGTGCTTTATCGTTGTAGTAAATTATGTTATATTATCATTCGTAAAATAAAAGTGGCTAAAGCTATGTGAATCAAATCCTTTGTAAAAATGTTAACAAAGAAAACACTTTAAAGATTATGATTTTTATTTTACTGATCAATGAAAAGAAGTCTACCTGCTCCTGACTTAATTTATCGCTTTCCAAACGCTATGATCCTATTACCATTGACCTTGAGAAGTAAAGTGGTGAACGAAACATACATAAAAAGAATTCCAATGACCACAAAGGCGTAAGGCATATTTTTTTCATACGCTCTAAAGATGATGATCAACAAAAGTCCACCTAAGTTGCTCCCAGCTCCGACTAGACCCGAGATAACACCGATTATCGGTGGGTCAACGAAAGGGACGATACCAAATGTGGTGCCGGCGCACGCCTGGAAAAATGATTTGTAGGTTTTGACAATTAGTTATAAGTCAATGCGCATAATCCCAAACGCATCAAATGAAAGCAGCGGTAACATATACCACCTTGTGTAAAATAACTGAAGAAGACTAGCGCGACGAATGCTCTGGACAGTGTGTTGCATGTATATCGAAAGACAATCAAGAAGACGCCTTCACAGCATAGGACGCAGAACTGCGTAATCATACGACCTCGGATACCCATTCGTTTGTTGGCGGCATCGAATATGAAACCACCCGAAGGCTGAGAAAAGAAAGTTCATGAGCCCAAAGAGCGCGCCAACTAAACCTCCGAACGTCCAAATTGATCAACAAAGAAGAGACCAATGACATTATTGACGGCAAGCTCGAGCCCGAAACTACAGGAATACATGCACATGAGGATGATGATGTTGTGGTTCTTTAGGGCCCGTAATAAATCTTTAGGTTTTGATCGTGATGTAGGTTTCACATTCTGTTCTCGGAATCGCTATCAACACTGGTTTCGTTGTCTTGTTTTTTCTCTGCAATGATTTTTTCTGAGTCTTCTTTTTTTTCATTATTAACCTTTTCATTATTAAACTTTTTCATTATTAACCTTTTCATTATTAACCTTTCATTCTCAACTTTTTTTCATTATCAACCTTTTCGATATTTGGAATCCAATGTTGAGACAATCACCTTACGGGCAGTCATCGGCAAAAGAAGACTGCATATACAAAGGCAATTCCGTTATAACGAACCCTGTTATACCAAATATCTCGTTATAACGAAGAATTTTTAAAATCCACTTTCAATCATATAGAATTTACCCCAGTTTAATATAAAAACCTTTGTTAACCGTATCCGAAGATTTTTATTGGAACAGTACTAACAAATTTACCCCGTTTATCCGAAGTTTCAATTTAACCGAATTATTCCTTTTGTCAACCGAAGGAAAATTTTTTTGGCCAATAAAAATGCAGCATTATAAATGTGCGTAACACTCTCACATATTTGCTGGCATACATGGAGACCGATTGTGAGAGTGTCGATTCTGCTTCTTCAAAGCGACCACGGGAGGTTCAAAGTGGTTTTGCTGGTCCTTCAAAACATTCAAAGACATCCGTCAAAGCAAAAGCTAAATCAGATATTAAAAGAAAACGAATATGCTTGACTGTTAGTCAAAAAATTTAGATATGTCATGCACCCCAAATATAAAGAATAACCAACTAGCTTCACAATATGGTGTGGGTGAATCAACGATATCTGATATCTTAAAGAAGAAACAGTACTTTCTGGCATTAGAACCTAATGATTATACTGCATCCTTGCGCCGTGAAAGATCATCAAAATTCCTAACAATTGAACAAGCATTGGCTATTTGGATTGATCAAGCCACAAGTGACAACCAAACATTGTCTGGGCATACTGTTATTGCAAAAGCTGCTGCCTTTGCTGAACACCTTGAAATTAAGGATTTTAAAGGCTCATGGGTGGTTTGAACACTTTAAAAAGTGCTACAATATTCGTGAATATATTCGACATGGAGAGGCGAACTCAGCTCCTTTAGAAGATCCTTCACAACACCATCATGACTTTTGCAACCTTTTTTCTACATAGAATTTGAAAAATGTTTTTAATTATGATGAAATGGCGCTCTATTGGAAATTGGAACCCTCAAAAACACTTGCTCGCCATCTAGCTTCTGGAATAAAAAAACCTAAAGATCATATTACAATCCTACTCACTTGTAATGTAATAGGAACCCAAAAGTTTACATCAGTTTTTATCCACAAATATAGAAAGCCAAGATGTATGCGAAATATTGATTGCAAAAAACTACCTGTTTATTACTATTGGAACTCAAGTGCATGGATGCATGATGATGACATGACGTTGTTTGACAATAATGATGAAAATGACGGAAGAGAAGTGAAAATGAATGCTTTTTTTCATTATTACAGTTCTTTAAAATACCCTAAAACAAATAAAGAAATGAGACAGAAATTGAAAAAACTTTACGAGATGAATAAAAAATAATAAGTGGATGAAGACAGTTAATGAATGTATATCAGAGAAATCCCATCAAAAGAAAGAGAAAGATATTGATCAGGATTTACTAAGAGAAAAATTTTAAATGACTTAGAATTATACTATGGTAACAAACGTCAATGCAATTTTATTAATTTTTATAATGAAATTTCTAATGATCATGTTTTAGTATTATATATTAGAACGCTAATTCCTATTGGTTAATAAAAACTACACTAAATTTAAACTTCCATAACCAACTTTGGTTGCATGGCCGGGTTATGAAATCCATAAATTTTCTTTATACATGTATGGTCTTATATATATAAAGTAAAAATAAATATTTCAAAAGTAGAAATTACAATTAAATTTTTCAAGAATAGATTCAGATTGTTCTTAAATACTGTGATAATGGTAATATTAATTGGCTCTGGTAAATAAACTCTTATAAAAAAAAACTATAGAATTTTTATCTAATATTTTTGGTATTCAAAATGATGGAATGATCCTATGTACATAAATATTATATTACAAAAATATAGATTTTAAATAAAAATAAAATATAGTGCTTTAAAAATAGAAACATGATAATAAATATAGTAATATGTGATATGAAAATATGAATATTTATAAAATAAATAAGAATTATAGAAAAATATGATTTCACATAATCAAGAAAAAATTATGAAACTAAGGAATTTTATGCCACTATGGTAACATATGATCCTTCTTCAGAAAATTTTTGCTTCTGCAAAAATTAATTAATAATCTTCAATAGTTCTTTCTTGTTCAATTGACATAACTTAAATGGTATAAACTCAAATTGATTGTCAAATGCTTTTTCTTCAGACTTATAAACAAAAAAGACTTTCTGGACAATATTATATAGTCTATTATATATACATTTTTTAAGAGAGTCTTTAATATTCTTTTTAATTTCTAATATATCTCTTAAATATTTCTGTAATTGAACTGAAAGTATATGTTCAAGTTTATAATATTGAATTATCATTTGACTATTATCTATTGAATTATTATAGATTAATAATATGACTTTCTTAAGTTTAATTGACTAATCTTTTTCCAAAATAGATTTAATATTTTCAGATATAGAAATAGATAATTTAGACTTTTCTTTAGAAGTTATTGAATTATCAGAACTTATAAATTCTGATTCTTCTTCAATATTTTCTTGCTTAATATTAATTTTAAATTTTTCCTTTGGTGAAGTAACAATAAAGATATTTAACCAGTTAAAATCTAAGTTAGTAATTATATTAATTAATTTAACAAATACTTCAAATGATTTAATATTCATTTGAGAATCCAAGAGAAAAATATTATTGACTTTAATATCTTTAGTAAATCCAAATTGCATGAATAAGTTCAATAACAAAATAGTAATTTCTTGTTCTATATTATTATAGATGAGTAATCCAAAGGTTAAAAAGATAATCATTCCAAAGGATTATTGAGCAAGTATTTTCTGATAGATCTCTTTAAGAGATTTGATTATTTGAGAAGTAATCTAAATAAGTAATTAAGATATAATAAGAAATAATAAAAGTAAAAAATATAAAAAAATTTGAAAAGATATAAGATAATAAAGATAAAAGTAAAAGATAAAAGTAAAAATGTGAAAGAATAAAAAAAAGAAAATAGAAGAGATATTTATATAAATTTTGAACTAAAAGTCTATTATAAATGATAAGTTATTAAAAATATTAAGAAAAGAATAATTATAAAAATAAATAAAAATAAAATAAAAAGAAATTCTAAATATAAGAATGACAAAAATTAAGAGATAATTCATATGAGTCACTCAATAATAATTTATAATTCAAAGTAATCTTGATATCATAATAATATTTGAGTTGTTTTCTATTAATAGAATACTTATAAATATTTCTATTTTGATACAGATTTGTAAGAGTTATATTCAGTATAGTCATGAATATAATACTATTCTTTACTCCAAGTAGATTGAAATTTATCTCTAATTACTAAGTATTATTTCATGTCAAATATTAATATTTTATTTTCAATTTTGAATATAATTTCATTTTGAATTTTATTATTATATATTTAAGAATATTATAATTATTATTTTTCTATATTTTACTTTATTTCTAATATTTATTGAGGCAACTGATCTACTGTATAATATATTTGTTATATTAATTTTTCTTCTTCTGTAGAATTTTCTTCTAAATAGTAGGAATTTTTAATTCAATTAGTAATTTAATATTTTATTTATAAGTTAAGAAAAATTATTCATGC
The DNA here is from genome assembly GCA_910591765.1 of Ambispora leptoticha. NCBI lineage: Eukaryota > Fungi > Glomeromycota > Glomeromycetes > Archaeosporales > Ambisporaceae > Ambispora > Ambispora leptoticha. The sequence goes on along the minus strand of CAJVPS010002247.1, from coordinate 2,658 downwards.
TTTATTATTGAATTTCAATTAGTTTAATAAGCAAAAAGAATAGTAAAAATAAAGATATTCTATTCTTGTTTATATTCTATTGTTAATTTTTATAAGATTATATATAATATTCTATTAAAATATTCTATTATTCTATTAATTTGTGAGTAATAAGATGAAGAAAATTTATATTTGATTTCAAATTTTATTAATAATTTTTTGACTATTTTGTTAATAAATTCTAATCTATTATCTGATTGAATTTCTTTAGAATATTTATATCTACAGATTATTTCTTTAAAAATAAATTTTGTAATTATAGTAGCTTTCTTGTTAGAAATTACTTTAGCTTCAGGCTATTTTGTAAGATAATCTATTGTTATAATGATATATCAATTTTTAGTTATTATTATTTTACTAGGTTTAATTAGATTAATAACTATTTTATTGAAAGATTATCCAATTTTAATAGGATATAAAGATTATTTAGTAGTTTTTTCACTAGTTTGCTAGCAGATTTTATTAGTCTTTATATAATTCTTTATATCAATTCTTATATTATTCTACTAATATTTATTTGCAATTTATTAATAGATCTCTTTATAATTAAAATATCTAAATAAAAAGCTTGAATGTAAATTAATAAGAATAGTTTCTATTTTATTTTCTTTAATAACTTAAAGAAGTATAATTAGTTTTTTTTGTTGATTAATTTTATATAATATACTATTAATTTGTAAAAAATATTTTGCTTGATTATAGATTTTGTATTATTATTCAAGAATTAATTCTATAAAATAAGTTTTGTTAACTAAATATTATTATAAGTTATAGTAAGTTGTTAATCTTATGTTGTTATTGTAAAAAGAAAAATTATTTAATAGTTTTTCAAATATATCTAGAATAAAGTATTAGTATTTTGATTCTTTCTTTCAGATTGATAAGTAATAATAAAGATATATTTCATAAGAGATATGATTTATTAATTTATTCTAGCAGAGTAACTTTATTAATTTTTAAATAATTATCTCAAGATATTATGATTAGTAATTATTTTAAAAATTATTCTGAGCAGATAATAATAAAATTATCTAATAGTCTATACTATTGCTAGTATTTCTTTTTCAGTTATTCTATATTTTTGTTTATTTAATTTCAAGATGATACTTGTATAAGTAACTACTTATTCTCTTTTATCTTTATCTTTTTGAGATAGGATAGCTTCAAGTTTTGAGTCTGAGGTATTGATATAAAGATAGAATTTCTTTATAAAGTCAGGATAAATTAAAATAGATATAGTTATAAGATATTATTTAATTTATTAAAAAGCTTCTTCTTATTCTACAATCCAAATAAATAATTTTTTATATCTGAGAAGTTTAAATAGAGAAATAGTAATTTAAGAAAATTCTTTTATAAATTTTCTGTAGTATTTAGCTAATCCAAGAAATAATTTTAATTCTTTGATAGTTCTTAGTTGAAAAAAGTCTTTTATTTTTTGAATAATTGATGAATCAGGAAAAATTTCTTTTTCAATTATTATATATTCAAGAAATAATAGTTCTCTTCTACAAAAGTTATATTTTTTCAGATTGAGTTTCAAATTGATATTTTGGATTCTGCAAAATACTTTGTTAAGATGATCTAAGTATTTTCAAAATCTTTTGAGAATACATTCAGGTTATCAATATATATATTAGCAAAATTTCAATTATATTTTCTAATATAATATCCATAACTTATTAAAAAGTTATTAGAATATTATATAATTTAAAAGATATAATATTGAATTCAAAAAGTTCTTTTCTGGAGATGAAAGCAATTTTGAATTTATTCTCTTCTTTTATTTCAATTTGTCAGTATTTAGAAGTTAAGTTCATAGATAAAAATCAGTAAGTATTTTCAAGTAAATCTATTATTTTATTAATTTTTGATAATGAATATATATCTTTTTGGATAATTACATTTATTTTTCTGTAATTAATACAAAATCTTTTCTTTCTATTCTTTTTAGAAATTATAATAATAGATAAAGTTCAAGAACTAGTTGATAATTGAATTATATTTACTTCTAATCTTCTTTGAATTACTTCTGATATTAATAATTAATTTAGAAGAGTAATTCTATAAGATTATTATTTAATAAATAATTTATTTTTAGTATATATTTTATATTGAATTATATTACTTTGACCAAGTTGATATAATTCAGTTACAAAAATATTAGCATTATCTTTTAATAGTTAAGTAAGAAGTTATTCTTATTCATCAATTAATTTTTATTATTCAATGACTTTTCTTTTTGTTCTTATTTTAAGAAATAGATATAAGCTTCTTGATAATTAATAGATCTAAATCCAGTTATTTCTTAACTAAATTATTTTAGTTCTTTTCTAATGAAAATTGATTTAAGTTGATCAATAGATGCAAGTTATAAGAATACTAGTTAAGCAATTTTCTAATCAAATTCAATAATATTATTACCGTAGTAGCATAAAAATCCCTAATTCTTTAATCTTTTCGTGGTTATGCAAAATTACGTTTTCTTATAACTTTTACATTTTATAATTATTTCTATATTTTTACATCATATAACTATCCTGTATTAGTATATTATCACATTTCTATATTTAGATATTATTTTATTTTTAGTTAGGATCTGCATTTTTATTATTTTGT
>CAJVPS010002246.1:0-12792 GCA_910591765.1 Ambispora leptoticha | reverse complement strand
TAAATTAAAGTATAAAAAATATTAAAAATAATATAAAAAGATAGATTGAAATCTACTTTATTTAATATAAAAAAATTTTAATTATTAATTAGATTTTACAAATTTTTTATTAGAGATAACTAAAAATTTTATTTTTTGATGTATTTACATTTTTGTATTAGACTATATTAATATATAATATATTTTATTATTATAATTTTTTTGAATTTTAATATAATAAATCTATTAAATATTAAAATATAATTAATTATTAGTATATAATTTAACATAATTTCTAAATTTTAATATTTTAATATTTTTTAAATAATTTTAATAAGTATTTTTATTTATAAAAAAATAAATATTATATTAGTATTAGTAATAAAAAATTATTATTTTTTTATTAAATTATTTAAATAATATAGTTTCTAGTAAAAAGAAAGATAATGAACATATTTTAATAATAAAGTATTCAAAACTCATAAAAAATTTATAAATATATTCTTTAAAATATTATGAATAAGATTCTTTAATAGCATAAGATATGTTAACTTAATAAAATTTTGTGAAATTTTATATTAAATATAGTGGATTAGGTGTTTACATGAAATAACTTTGAAAAAGAAATTATTTAAAAATATTTTTATTAAGTAATTTTAAAAATATTTTTATAAAAATATATTTTAAGATATAAAAAATATATTTATAAGTTTAAAAAAATTTTTCATTGCATATTTATTTAATAAATACCAGTTAAAAAAGACTTTATTTTACTAATTTTTATAAGAAATTATAGTAAAATATAATAAAAGTGGATTTTTATTATAATTTATTATAAAATTTATCAAAATAAAGTTTTTTTAATTGATATTTATTAAATAAATATATAATAAAAAATTTTTTAAACTTATAAATATATTCAAAATTATTTATTAGAAATAATTTTAAATAATTTTTTTTTCAAAGTTATTTCATGTAAATATCTAATTTATCATATTTGATATAACAATATCTTGTGCTAATAGAGAATCTTATTTATAATATTCTAAAGAATATATTTATAAATTTTTATAAATATTGGATGCTTCATTATTAAAATATAAATAAAAATAATCACTACTATTCTTTTCATTAGGGACTGTATTTTAATTTAAAAAAATAAATTTAATCTTTTAATTCTAGAAAAGAATTAATTATTATAATACTAATTAAAAGTTTTATATAATAATTGAAATATTATTTAATAAATTTTTTATATTATTATATTTTATTATTATATTAATATATATTTTTTATATTATTATATTAAAAACTTTTTATAATTATTATTAATAAAAAATAACAAACTCAAGAAGTTGAGAAGAAAAATATTATATTATTATTAAAATCAAAAATAAAATTATTTATTAAAAAATAATAAAGTATTAATAAATTTTAAATAATATAATTAAAATTTTTTAAAAAAAATCAAGTTTCTCTAAATAAATAGTATTAATATAATTAATTTTTAGATAAATATTATTAATATTAATTATTTTTAAATAAGTAATATTAATATTAGTAATTTTTAAATAAGTATTATTAATAAGATTATTTCTAAATAAGTATTACTAATATTGATTATTTTTAAATAAATAATATTAAAATTAATAATATTTGAATAAGTAATAATAATATTTAAATAAGAAGTATTAATAATTATATATATTAAAAAGAATTTTAGAATAATAATTATAATAATATATATTAGAAATAAAATAAAAAATTAAATAGTTAGTTATTTTTTTTATTTTAAAACTATTTTTAAATAAAAATATTAATTAAAAATTTAATAGTAATTTTATATTTATTCAAAAAATTAGATATATATTAAAACTATTTAAAAACTTAATAATATTAGTATTAATATAAAGTATAATATTATTTTTTTAATATATTATCTAAATATATTATTTAATCATATTAAAAAATTTTCAGAAACTATTTTGTATTATTTAAAAAGATTTATATTTAATAATAATATAATAAAATATTATTTTTAAAAAAGAGATACTAAAAGAAAAAAATTAGTAAATTATTATATACATTTCTATATGTTGAATAAGCCGACTAAGTTAAAGCTTGAATCTGAATTCTAATTTATTTTATACGAATTTAATAATCGAAGTTTAAAAATCCGCGTCAGCGCACATTTAAAAGTATCCCCAGCAAAAAATTGATCGATTATTCAATATTGGCTAAATTCTAACCCTAGCCGAAACTACAAGAAAGCGGATTGGTTATCTCATAATCACGTGACCGGGTCTTTTTCGTATGAGTGAGATGCTGTAATTATATGTTTGATGTTCAAATAATGAATTTTCCCGCCAATAGTTTACCACTTTTAAAAAATTACACTATCAAACGTTCTTGTTGTAATATGGCAATATATCCGCATACTAGGTCGCGCCGAGATTCGAACTCGGATCACAAGATTCAGAGTCTTGGGTGCTAACCATTACACCACGCAACCAATATTTACATAAAGTGTATTAAATTTACTTAAGAATTCTAGCATTGTTGAGAGTTATCAATGCACGATGGGATTGCCATTGTATTCATAATGTAGTTTTTCGCATTTCCCTGCATAAGACCAGTAAACAAATAAGTAAAGCTAACAAGAATGTTCGTAAATTGATATCATACAACATAGATACTAAACAAAACTAAACAAAACCGAAAAAACCCTTTATTTTCTAACGTTGCGGAAAAAAATAAACAAGCAGTAATACAACAAGAGTAACAATTGTGTGTCAAGCAACTCGATGTGGTACATACATATGCAATGAGGGAAGAGAGAGTATGAATTGATTACTAGGACGGCACCATCATCTAAAAGGAAACAATATCCCCACCCAAAAGAACAATAAATGTGAGAACAATGGGTTAAACAATAATTATTATTATGACAAATTTGGTATTCTATTATAAACTTTAAATTTCCTGAAGTCTCTTCATATGTTATTGTTTTGTTTGTGTAAGGATACGTATCATCAATCAATCGTGCAAAAATAGCAAACTCGTAACGATTTTCTTACCTTATAAAAAAACTCGAATCATATGAATCATAATATGCTATTCTAAATAGTATATAAAAAACGCCATCGATTGATCGGTTGATTATTCTTCAAAAATGTGATATGGCAACATACCAAATCTGACAATACTTGAATTTCTCCCGCTCGGATCATCACCTAAAAAAAAGGGAGAAAATCAAGGTTTCAGAACACAAAGCTAACACGTTTGAGAGTTTCTTGTGAGACATTGATTGATGTGCGAGAACATCATCATCAGGACAATAGCAAGAACAAAACTTGTAATGGCTGATGTGAAAAACTGCTTAAACTTTTGCAGTAGTCGATTAAGTAATGTGCCGAATATGAAGGAAATTTTGGCGGGCAATCATGGCCTGCTGATTCAGGAAATGCGAGATGAGATCTTCAGCATTGATGTAACTGATGCCGCCAAAAATCTTGTCTTACCAAATAACGATAAAATGGGAAATTTTTCCGTATCAACATTTAGAAAATGGCGGCAAAATTATTGATCACAAGAGAAATTTTGGGAGAAACGAGAATTAAAGATTAAGTGCGATTTAATAATATAATAATTTCGCTGCATATATTTAAGTGGGTAGCGACCGTGTGTGATAGTTGTTGATATCTTATGTATGTACACTACAATCATGTATGTGTGCTGCCTTTTGAGAACCTGTTCTCCAAATTTAGCGAAACCGTTAAACGAAAGTAAAAAGTCAAGCGGGATCATAATAAATTAATAGCGTAACAATTTATGCGTGCCTCGATTTTGTAATATCTGAGGTTTTTTTTCGATCGTTACTAATTGGTTTTTACGTAAAAGAAAACTTTATCATTTTATTGTTAAGGATTTAAAAGCTCCGACAAAATAGCAACAAGATTTTTTTTTTATGATACATGAGAATTGAATAATAATAATAGAATAATAATAACAACAAACAAACAGACTACAAAATAAAATAAAACTACCAAAAATTTATAATCTCGACCAAAACACAAATATTGAAATTTTTGTCGACAATACATTTTTTTTAATAACAATAGGGTATATATACACGAAAAATCGACTTGTCAGATCAAAAATAAACTCAGTTAGAAAATGCTACGTCAAATGACATAGTTTGCATAAAAATATGCCGAGAACGGTTTGATACTGATAATGTTGATAATAATAAGGTGCGTGCGACATCAAACACAGACAAAACAGAAACGGAAAAGGAATTTTCGAGTTTTCAAGTTTTAAATGATAAAAATGATAAATAATAATAATAATAATATAATAATAATAATAAGAAGAGGAGAATAATAATAATAGTAATAAAATAATAATGCATGTATTAAAAAAAAGTTGGCGGGAAAAACAAGGGATACGGTGTATAATAATATTGTTATATATAATATATAAATTTTTGTCACATGGAGATATGGCGGGAAATAGGATTGTGTATGCGTGTATGATGTGTATGTGCATACGACGATGAATTATAATTATTGTTAATGATGATGATGATGTTGAAGATGATTCCGATTTGGTGGAAACAATCTCTCGAAAAGAAAAATAAGTGACAGAATGAAGAATTAATTGAATCATCGAATTAATGAATAAGCGAGTTGGTTACGCCTTGAGATGCAGATAATTAAATGTTAACTAGTCTTATTATTTGAATTATATATAACTCTATAAAAACAATAGAATAATAATTAATTAAAGTTTCATCACGTATCACATACAATATTGCAATCAGATGATCAGATGTATTAGAATTAGAAAAAAAAAAACTTACTAATTCTTCCTTTTTCGCTGACAAGACTTCCCAGAAAGGAGATGATGAGGATGATGATATTAATACATATATAAGGTGGGTCTCCGAAAACCTTTACTTCCATCGCAACATGACATTCCAGCGGAATCAACATTCATTCCCTTTAACGCCCGACAACAACATTGTTTAGTTGGTGACTTTCGACATTCCTTGATGTATTGAAAAATTCATTAGGATAATGATGTTGATCTAAACTTTGAATACTATGACTACTATTGCTTATAATGCTGCTATTTCGACGATAATAACTATTTTCGCCTTCGTTATCTTTACCATCATCACTATTACTCGGGATGTTCATAAGAAAATGAGAATTTGGGTGTTGTTGTCGATTTTGGTGGTAGTGAGGAGGATTTGGAGAATGCGAACACGAAGAAACCCACGAAGTCGGTACTTCATCATTTTGGTTTTCAGGAACAAGTGCCTGCAGAACACTTGTATCTAGAATAACTTCGGGTTCACGCGAGAAACGAAGTATGTGCAAGGCGTCACTATTAATTATTTATCGTCATTAATATAAAAAATTATTGTTTAATATTCTCCGATAAGTTGATTATGCATTCAGCCATTTGTATCTTAAAAAACATTAGAGATTCATAAATCACAATTATATACATACTCATCTTGTGACACTTCAATATCACATTCTGTGTCCTGTGGACACTTTATGATCATCAACGGAAGAAAAATTTTTCCGTTATTCACCTGAGGATTATTGCGTTGAGACGCATTTCTTTCTGCGAGCATCTTTCTTTCTGCGAGCATCTTAACAAACATGTGCTACAACGTTAAACAAATGCATCATCAAGTTTTAAATTAGAAGAATAATTTATAAATATTGTTACTATGAAAATTAGTTTAATCAAATCTACTCACATGGTTAGTTTTAGCTTGTATCTCAATTTTGATTTTATTCCGTTTTTGTGTTGCAAGCTCAATTTCACGCTATAATCATCAATCATCAGCCACCAAATTTATGTATAAAAAATTAGATTATTAAAATATATGAGTATATAGCATAAAAAAAATAACAATAACAAAAAATATGCATAAATAAAAACAAAACGGTTGATCTAATCTAAATAAACAAAAACTTGAAATAACCAGTCACAACCATACCTCCAATTCTTCAATCTCCCTTTCCTGTTCGGCACTGCTATTATTCGTCACAGAGGGACTTGGATCATCTCTGTCGTTATTGACACGGGTGTTACTGTAATCAGGGTCATTGTTGTCATGGGTGATGTTGTAATCACCGAATCCGATCCATTGAATTTCCTTCTTATCCTTTGTTATAATGCTCATCGCCGTAAGCACGTTTAGTGCATCATATACTCGGCGCCGAATATTTTTTTGGTCAACTTTGTGCTATTTATTTGGGCAGGTAAAGCAGAAATTTAATCATCTTGCGTAATACGAAGTAACAATGAACCCACGCGAATGCATCAATAAGGCATGCATGTTAGAGTTATCCTGAGAAACCAAATCAAGATTACTTACACTATTATCTTGGGATTGTAAGGCAAATTCCTCAGCGAGTTCATCTGCAACCTAATGCATAAATGCATTACAAAATGATGTCAAGTTGATTAGTAATGGGAAACTGCAAATCTACAAACAAGTACACCGCACATGCTTATGTAAAAAAAAAAGATAAATTGCTTGAGATTCACATTATAAATTATGCACTCGAAAAACGTCAATAATAATGCGCCAAAGCTTATTTATTGAAGGATCAACAACTTGATTTTCGTCGTGACACTGTTGTAATCATAAAATCAACAAGACTAACCTCAATATAGTTTGTTGTTCCTTTTCTTTCTACTTTTTCACATACTAGTTTGCTAATATGTCGCAAACCTTTATTGTGCCTTAATATTTGTTGAGGAGTATTTTCCGGGTGACGATTAGAAATTTCGCCACCATTATTTCCACTAGATGTGGCTGACGAAGGATTTATTGCTGCTGATGATGATGATTGATAACCTTTTGGATGAGGCATAATATGAATGTTTGAAGTTGTTGATCGCATGCTGTTTTCAAGAGATTTAAAAATTAAGAATACAAGATAGAATAAAATTCAAGAATTAGGAAATTAAGAAAAGAAAAAGACTCACGAATCACGACCATCATTTTCTTCCTCCTCCTCCTCCTCCTCCACCTCTTCATCATTGCCATCATCATCATCATCATCATCATCATCATATTCCTCATTGTATTCATCGCCACTATATTCATTATGAATTTTAAGCCTCTTATTTCGTTGAGAGGATTCCTCGTCCATGTCAATAGACAAAGAACGACGATTATTATGATTTTTTTCATTGATTCTTTTAACACTACTGTGATGATTGCTGCTGCTGTAGCTGCTGTACTGCTGATGCATTTGTGTATCACGATCAATATGACGTGATGGTGGATTATTGTGATAAATATTGATCAAAGCGGGTGGATCTGAACCAATCGATCCAATGCTACTACCCGAATTACTGCTTCGTCGGCTACTATTCGAGGAAATCTCGTGAATCGGAGGAGAATTATTCTCACTAACTAAAGTTTCAGGCCAATTTCTCGACGATAGCTTCTTGTTAATAACAATATCGATAGGTGGTAAACTGATAGAAGTGTCAGACGCGTGCAAGTTATTTGCATAGTTGGGAAAAGACAAGCTGCTATAGTTATTGTTGTAGTTGTTATTGCTGCTATTATAAGACTTAGAACTAATGTGGTGAGCTTTTGGGTCACTTGATTCATAGTAATGACGCGGCGTTGTTGAAAATATGCGTGGGATTCTGTTGTTGCTGGTAGTATAGATGCTGTTGTTAAAGGTCGGCATTGCAAGAAAAGGGTGGTATGGCTGGGAAAGAGACACCAAAGAGGAGGGGTGTTGTGACATTTTTTGGCACGTGCGTGTAAGTGGTGGTGTTATTTGTTATCGAGTTTAAGGTGTATTGCAAAGTGTTGTATAGTATGTAAGGTCGTTGCGATTGTATTTTTTGAAGGCTTTTATTAGATATTAAATAAGCGTAATCATGTAAAGATTTTTTTTGAAGGCTTTTATTAGATATTAAATAAACGTAATCATCTAAAACTTTTTTTTTTATTTAATAGTACAATGGTAAAATTATATATGTATGTATGTAATTTTTATATGTATGTATTTGTTTTTCTCTCTCTCGTTCTTGTTTATTCAATGACAAGAATCTATCTATAATTAAAGGCGGGAAAAACTTTGAGTGTGCGGGTATTTATACGACTACGGAAAGAGAATCAAATATAAATTAATATTAAAATTATTAAATCAAAATAAAAAAGAAACAACGACGACAACGAGGTTGATAACAACGACGGCGACGAGGATGAACGGCGGTCATGGAAGCTCTACGATGGACACCCGACTATATGTATCGTATAATATATATATATATATATATTATATAATGTGTACACATAAAACGTATCTATGTATATGTATGTACGTAATTTTTATTTTGAAAGTATATTTTTTATACGTATGCGTACATATAAATTTATATTATTATACTAAATGAAAATAAAAAAAAACAAAGAAAAAAAGAAAAAGTCGGAGAGGTGAGCAATAGGATGGAGGGAATTTTTTTTCCAGACATTATAGTTTGCGGCTTTGTTAGATGCAGTATATTGTGTTATGTAATGTAGAAGTGGATAGAGTAGTGGAGAATAGAGTGATGGTTTGTTTAGTAATAAAGTAAAAAAAAAAATAATTCAAGGTGTGAAAAAAAGAATAAATGAGACAAGGAAGAAAGAAAGGGAACATCCTCATCCATTATAAATAAATATATATGCAACCAAAACAACACCGGTACCTAACCAAATAAATCATCACCTCACTGTGTATCGTTAACCATATTTCATGAATGATTATTATCACGCACAATGGCTAGAAATATATATGGAAGATGGGATGAATGAGTAGGAAATGAAATTCAAAATCTTTTTTTTTAAAGTTTGATGAGAAATTCGTCAAACCTCAATGCAACCAATCAAAGTTCCCCAAAATTAGATGTTCAAACAATGGCTGCAGATTTTGCGCGCGTCGTTGTTCGCTTGTCCTGGATTAGTTTCAATTTCTCTTGCATGAAACTTCTTGCTTCTTTACGCAAAAAGAAAACAGGAAACAAGCTTACGTATAACCTTTCATTACTATATTCTGCATCTCATATAACCTTAGCGTTTCAGACAACCCACAAAAACCATAAAACAAGTTCAAAGCGAGCGCGCGTAAAAAAAGAACCATCCAAAGGCGAATTTAACGATCACGTTTTTCTTACTATTAATTATCACATATTATAGTGCATTCTTATTATTCTTATTTATTTATATTATACTGTCAACAATGTCATTCACAAGAGTAACAGTAAATAAATTACTGAATCGAACCAAAATTAAAATTCAAAAATAATCCCTGCGATCACGATTTTCCAATTCCAATTGAAATATCCCTCATTATTCTTCTATAATCTCAGAAAAATTTGCGCGCACGCACGCGAAGAACAATGGTAATGCGTGTTCTTATAATTCCGTGGCGAACACATCTTAATTGCTTCTTATTCTGGCGACAATCAATCGGCGACAATTAGAGTTTTCTTGTGTATATCAAAACGTCAACTCTATTGTGTACATATCGATCTATACAATTGATTGATTCCCGCTTTGATTTTCTCGCCCAATTAATCAATGATGCTTATTAAGTAGAACAAAGAAACTTGAGTTTCTGTCCGCTCACATGTAAAAAAAGAGAAGGCGCTTCATATCTCACATAGCATTGACATACACAACATCCTACCAAACAACAAACTACCTGCCAAACTTGACTATCTTAAAATTTTTGGATGCTGTGCTTGCATACGTTTGCTTTTAACACCCACACATTATTATTATCGTTATCTTATTATCGTCTCCATCCAACCCCACCTCATATGCCATGTATGCATTCTAAAAAAAATTACGACTACATACGGCGACACGAAAAACATAAATTAGAAATGGAATTCTTTAATATTTTTGGAATTTTTATATATATTGTTGCCAATTATTGTTATAATTTTGTTAATTTGAGAGCAGATCCCACCAAGGCAAAACCAAGACTCCACAGACCCAACCAAACATACATATAATAAATGTAAAAATAAAATATATAATACTTAAATTATTGTTTTTTTGACGTCTGGTTGGATGTGATTATTGATGAATGATGATGATGATGAATGATGATGAATGATGATGATGATGATGATGACGATGATGATGATGGTGTGATGATGGTGATAAATAAGAAAATAAATTAATAAATAAATGATGATGACGATAGCGCTATTCTTGTCATCATTATCATCATCACCACCTCGATCTTTTTCATATATTTTTGGGGTATGTGTAATAAAAAAATAGTAATCTTTATATAAATATAGTAATTTTCACTCGAAAAAATCAAGTTTTTCAAGATAATAGCGATGAAAACAAAAGAACAAAAGAAAAACAATTTATCGCATCCCTCCACACCAAAAACAACACATACTATTACTACTGCTATCTTCTTTGAATCTTCAAAATGCTCGACGTCGATTATCAAAAAAGCGCGCGCATCCTTCCAATTTTCTACATACTATCAATAGATTAACAATAAATAATTAAAAAAAAAATCAAAAAAAAACAATATCCCCAAATCCCACATCGTTACACATCCAACTTTTTCCTCTTTAGAATCGGTGCATTTAAAGAAGCAAATGCATTGCTGAGCACCGACGTTGTCGTGGTATTTGGCATTGTAGGATTTGAATTGGGAACTTGCTTTGGTTTGAGCGGCTTTGGTCTGTGAGTGTCGACCGCATCGACTTCAACTTTATATCGAACTTCCTCGCATCCGTAAGCTTTTGGTGTTAATTGAATGACCGTGTGAAGTGGTATTTTGATATAAGGCAGATCATCTTGTGGTAGATTAAGAAAATATCCGTAAATGCAACGAAGAATCGCCTGATGTCCAACTATTAGGATGTTTTGCTGTCGTTCTAGTTCCATTATTACTGGTTCCAGACGGAATACTACATCGCGATAAGACTGTATTTTGTTTAATAAACACAAAAAATTAACAATTCCTTGTAGTTAATCTATTGTATTTATCATAGTTGAGCAATGTCGTTCAAATGTGCAACAAAAATAACAATTACCTCACCACCTCGATATCGATAATTAAATTTATCGTCATCTCGATTGGCGTAGTCTTCCGGATATTCCGCCTACGAATAAAAAAAATCGGCCGAAAAATGAATAAATTGGTCGCCGTTGATCAACACACATGCTAAATGTCGCACATAAACGCACACGCGTAAGCGAACACAGCATATATAGAGATAGATGATTGTTCTTAACAAAGAACAATAATTGTTCTCAATAAACCAAAACAAAGCAGCAAAAGCAGTAAAATACCTCAATCTGTTCATATGTCATCCCATCACAGACACCTGCATCTAACTCATCTAGCGCCTTCCATTGCAATTTCGGATAGGGCAGATTTTCGGCTGTTTGTATTGTACGTTTCATTGTCGAAGTCCAGACCTGACAAGGAATGGATTTGCGCCAAACATACAATTAATGATAATGACCAGCAAATTTCGCGCGAATTTAAAATCGAAATCAGAAAAGAAGGGTGATACTAACTGTTAATTTCTGATCCCCTAGATGGTCTTGGATCACTTTCGGCAAAACTTGAGCATATTGTCGACCTCGTGGCGACAAATCTGAATCACCGCCAATCTTACCCATTAGATTAAACATACTCTCACCATGCTATTCCCCAAAAATGGTACGTCCGCAATCGAATAAAAAATTATAAAGGCAATAAGGTTAGAAAACTGCTCACAATATTACAAATTCTAGATACTTCATTATCCTGAAACAGTAAAAAAAATTTTTTTCTCCCACCCCCATTCAATAAACACAAAACATTATAAATATAATCGTGAAACTTATACAGGATAAGAAACCTGAATAATACTAAGTCAAATGAAGAACCCATCATCATCACACTAACCCTAGTGAAGAAGATACTTCTTGGCAAGATGTGCAAGTTCATCAGGTAATACACAATTCTGCTCTGCATGTAACCTTGAATTAGATTAAGTACAACTTGACTACCAACGTTGATTAACTTTATATAGGTGACGTCTTTCTCGGTAATTGGTTCGTACTGATGTTCGTAATGCGAGATCCTGGCACGGAAATCCTCGGCTGCTTTTTCCGGATCCATATCCTTATAATCAGGTGAGGATAATTTGACTTCCATGATATTTTGTAATATTAAAGCTTCGTCCTGACACACCGATTCAATAAACATGACCTGAATGTCGTGTTCGGCACATTGTTCTAAGATAAAGCTTCGACGTTCACGAGTAGAATTGGTGGCATCAAAGATAGCAACTGTACCCGATTCTTCTTCGAACCATCGAATCATATCTTTTAATGCCTCTGCGGCACATTCACGACGTTTGCTTTCCGCTTGTTTGTTGGCAGGATCAAAGAAAGTATGCGCCTGGTGGGCACCATGCAATTTACGTCTGTAATTACCAACGTTGAACACCTTTGTTGTGACGCTGAGCCATTGTAGGTAACGACACACTAATAAAGTTCAAGAGGACAAATACGGGAAAGAGAAGAAAGATCGCGTCCAAACGAAAGAAAAACACTTGAATACATATTGAAATTTGGGAGCGCAATGATGTTTCATGTGGTCATTCCTCGCGTTCTACTTTTGTATTGAAAACGAGGGATTGGTAATAATAATAATATTAAAAATAGTTTTATGCAACATACCTTTCTGTGCAATGTAAGTCTTGCCGCGAGCAGGCAATCCAACCATCTGACACATTATGAATAAT
>CAJVPS010002245.1:0-12793 GCA_910591765.1 Ambispora leptoticha | reverse complement strand
ATCTCATGTATTATTTTGGCTGAATGGGTACCGTTGAGCCAGTAGAAGATCTCTATTATAAATAAGTCATACTTTTTGTTTTATTTCTTTTATTATCTTTGAGAGTAAATGATCTTTACTATAAATAAGCTATACACTTTTATTTTTGTTTAATTATTTAGTTTTTATACTTTAGTTTTTATCTTTTATTAATTATAATCTTCTTTGATTAATAGCTTACTATTTAATCAATTTAAATCTTGAATTATATCAATTACTAGTGACTTCACTCAGTCAATCTTTATAATTTTTTTGATTTATTTATTTATTTTATTACTCTTTTTGAAATAATATCTATAGATATTAGTACAGGTCTTAGAAATTTTTGTTATTATTGAAAGTTATAGTTTAATTTCTCTCTCTTTATCTTTAATTATTTCAGTCTCTTTCAACTCTATATCATTAAGATGAATTCAAGTGAAACTCCATTTATCAATTCATTGTAACATATTTTTGGTGCTCTCTCTGTGAAGAAAAATCCTCTTCATATCTCTTATTATATTCATACTTTTATATTTCTTTTCTTTTTATCTATAATTGATGAATATTTGTGTCTTGAGTTTTCATGACCAACTATTATTTTTTTATTGAACTACCTATTAATTACCATCTTGAGACATATCATATTCCTAATTACTCTATTAGAATATCCTCTCAAGACTTTTACCCCTATTATCATCCTCTTCAATTTAATTTTTCTTTACAATTTCATACCTTTCACTTGCTTACAGAACATATTAGAGCAATATTAATTAATCAAATTATATATTTATTATTTCAAGAATTAATTTAACTTGATCTTAGTAAAATATATATTAGCTGATTAAAATAAAGAATAATATAACTAGTAAATACTCTTATATTTGACTATATCAATACACAAGAAGAACAACTCAATTTAATTGAACAGCTTTATCAATAGTTCATCCATCAAGACTTTACCTTCCAATCAAGAATCTCTTCTGTTAATAGTGATATTAACAGATACTATTCAGAAACAAAGAACTTAAAAGATATTCCTATTTTCTCAGTATAATATATATTAACATCAGAATCAGAAGAAAACAGTAACTATTCCAGTTCAGAAGAAGATAATCAAATCAACTCAGAAAATAATAATCATCAGAAGAAGAAGAAGATAATCAAATAGCTCAACAAAATAATAATAATAACTTAGATAATCTTATTCAAGCTCTTGGAGCACTAACTGACTGAATGGCTGATCAGAATGCCTAGCTTATGAAAAAGATTATTATTCCAATCAGAAAATACTAAGAAAATAATTAAGATCCAATAGAGTAACTTAAAGACTTTGACATTATCACCCAAGTGAATAAAATTACCAATGTCAGAAAAGTGCAATTGATTAGAGAATATTTAAAAGATGCTGCTATCTTGTAATATGATGAAAGAGAAAGAGATAATACTATCTGACTAATAATCTGAAATGATAATAATGACTAATCATACAGTTTCAGTCACCAATTTGCAGCTCACTTTCACATTTGAGAAAGAATTGATTAATAGCAAGATGAGATTAAAATATTACAATAGACTGATACTGTAAGAGAATACACAGACAAATTCATTAATCTACTTCATAAAGTAGATCCAAAAAATGAATATTCAGAAGAATATAAGATCTAAACATATAGAAAAGAATTAAAACTAGAGATCAGAAAATAAATTCTGACTCAGCCAATGGAACTTTTCTAAATATGGTATATATTACAAAGAATGTAGAGAAAGCCAATGTAGATATATTGACTTGTGAATATTATTAATCCCAAATTCAGAATAACTTAATATTAAATACTATTTTGATAATACTTCAAGGTCTCAATTAGCAAATAAAAAGTATTGAAACTAATAAAAAATCAAATTATAACAGAAATAGTTCAGGTTATAGATTCAATAATCAAAATCCTAAATCAGTTTCAACTTGTTATAATTATGATGAGCCAGATCACATTTATCTTAACTGTCTTTAATTATAATCATACCAGAATAATCAGAATAACTTTGGAAATAATTGTTAGAGAACTAATGAAAATAATTAGTAACAAAATAATATACCATCAAATTAGGCAAATACTGATAATAATCAAAATATAAATAATAATCAAAATGTATTATTAGTCCAAATACAAGCTCTAACTAATAGTATTCAGATATTAACTATCAAATCTGATAATGTAAATTTATTACTTGATACATATGAATACTTAGCTGCTAAAAGAAAATTCAGAAATTTTAAAACTACTTCTTATGAAATCAGATCCATAGGCTGATCTCATAAAGAAATAATTAATGAAAATAAGAAATCTAATGATAATAAAGAAGAAGAACAAGAAGATACTTCTGAAGTTATTCTTGATCAGAATATAAATAATACTGAACTATCAAAAACTCTTAAAGAAGAACTCATTAAAAAGATTATTTATAAAAAGAAAAGTAAAATTGCTTTATCTATACTTACTATCATGGCTGAATCATATGATATTCTAGAAGATTTGGTCTAACAAAAAGCAAATATAACTATTACTTAGCTTATTCAGATCTCACCTTTATAAAGAACTTAATTATCAAAAGAAATATGCTGAGTTATAGCATTAAAATCAAAAAGAAAAAGAAGAGTATTGCTTGAACAAAAACTTAAAATCACATCTGCTTGATATGAAACAAAAGTTAGAAAGAATATTATTAATTTAATCATTGATACCAATACCTCTGGATGTGTTATTACATATAACTTTATTAAAGATATGAGATTAAAAATACAATATAGTTTAAATATTTCAATATCAAATATAAATGGTATGTCTAAATAATCTCTTGGAATCATTAATAACCTATTTTTGAACATTAATAGAATTGTGATTCCTATTAAAATAGATATTACTAAAGTAAAAATATATTCAGTAATTGTTGACATAGACTTTTTAAACAAAATCAAAGCTAATATTGACATCAGAAAAGGATTACTTACTTTTAAATATGATGATTAAAAAGAAAAAGTACTAATTAAATTTATCTATGATAATAGAGGAGAACTGATATTTGATGATATTAGTTTTAAAGAAGATAAATCAAAAGAAGATTCTAAAAGTGAATTTGAAAAACAATACTTAGAGAAGAAGACTTTTCTCATGTGACAACATGATGATTAAAATATTGTAACCTCTAGATAACAAGAATTTCAAGATAATGATAGTATTAAAATCATCATTAAAGAAGCCTGGATGTCTATTGAAATTTCAAACTGAAGATTGAGAGATGTTAACTTTAGAGAAATACTATTTCAAATTATCTAAAGTGTTAAAAGAATTTGTGAAGTACAAGCTTATCAAGAAGGAATCAAAATCAAATAGAAGAAATATATCTGGGAAGATTTCAAATAACTTGACAAGAAGTTTACTCAATAATATAATTGGAATAACTGATGGTTATTTGACTGGCAAGGATCAAATAGCCAATACTTGTATCATAGAAATCTCTTTATATCTAATCATTAATATTGCTGATGCTATAATGATCTTGCTGACTGGATAACAATCAAAATTTATAAATCTTTTCATACTGAATTCAAAATTAATGAAGACTGAACTGATGAAGTTGAACAAGAACTCTTTATTAATAAAAAAGTCAAGAAAAGCTTTGATTCATATCAAGCCACTTCACAATAAATTCATCCTAATTCTCAGACTGAAAGATATTGTGAATGTGAAAAATATGTAGATAAATATTATACTAAAATATATTTCAAGATGAATGAAGAAAAAGCAACTGCTTATAACAATTATATCAGAGAAAAACAATTAAATCTTCCTGCTTGCTCTCAATGTGATGAATAAAATGAATTCAGAAAAATATTTATTACTGGAATTTATGAAAAGAAATACTTCTGTACTTATAAATATCAATATGTTTATTGATTTAATCATGGAGAATGAAGAAAGAATACCAAAACAATTAATAAGCTTAGAGAAAGAGGAATACTATTAGAAGTTTATGAAGAATGTAATGAAATTGGCAAAGTAATTCTATCTCGCTTTATATATGAGAATAACTTTGTTTATGAAATTATTTATAAGGATTCTGTAGAAGTCTCTGTTGCTAAAATATTTTAATACATTTATCAATAATTTAGTCTTAATCAAAGATAACAGCTTGCTCATTTAAATTATATCAATGTGAAACTCTGTTAAAAATGCCTAATTCCTTGTGATAATGATAAATATGATAATTATATATAATCTGAACTTTCAGTTAAACTAGATAAAGGAAAATACTTTATGACTTTGAAATCAATTCCAGAAAAAGCAGTAATAAATGAATTAATTGAAGAAATTAGCTTTATTTCTATTTTAACTCAGCCTCCTTAATTCAAATTGAATAAAATACATAAAAGATTTAATATTATTTATCAAGCTCTTAATAAACTTTTATAATAATTTAATAATTATTTAAAGGATATTTTTGTAGAACAAAATAATAGCTACTATGCAATCAAAATTTATAATGATCAAGATAAAGGAAAATTACCAGAAAAAATATATTTAACTGATACTAGATATGATATTTACTATACTAGAAAAGAAATAATTAGAATTCTCTCATAACAAGTTGTATTGATAGATATTTATATTATCATAAAAATTTCTATAGGAGTTATATATCAAGTAATGTCTCACTTATCTCTTGCAAAATAAGAAATTAATATTAAAGATAGAATTATTAACTCTGAATATACTAAAAATATCAGTATCATCATTCAAAATAATTCAGAAGAAGATTATATTATTAAATCAGATCAGAAAATTACTCAATTAGTATTTTTACAACTTGCATTTATTGACCAACTTAAATCAGTTTCTACTTAAGAAGAACTTAAATAATCTAGTCAAGAAACAGATAGATTTGGATCTACTGATCATTAAGAAGCTCATACTTATTTTCTGGAACAAGAACAAGAAGAAAAAGTTATTAAATAACAAAAATTAACTGCTAAACAAGAACGACTTCTTACTCAACTATTAGAAGATAATATTTTTATAACTGAATTATATAAACTTGGCCAAAGTAATATAATTTAACATGAGATATATACTAGAAATGAATCATCTATTAAATAATGATCTTATAGAACTACCCTTTCAGATCAATTATTCATATCAGAAGAAATTCAAAAAATGTTAGAAGTTAATATTATTTGATCATTAACTAGTCCTTGAGCTTTACCTATTATTATAATCTCTAAAAAGAATAAAAAGAAAAAATTTTGTGTTAATTACTGAAAAATAAATGCAATCATCTGAAAAGATGCTTACTTATTATCAAAAATTAATGAAATAATAGACTCTCTTGAAAATACTCATTGATTTTCATCTATGGATTTAACTTCTGGATATTGACAAATCAAAATGAAAGAAAAAGACAAATCTAAAACTACTTTCATCTCTAGAAAAGAACTTTTTAAATTCAATATTATGCCTTTTGAATTATGTAATGCTCTAGCAACTTTTCAACATACTATGAATATAGTACTAAGAGAATATAATTAGAATTTTGCTAATATGTATATTAATAACCTGAATATATTCTCAAAAGATTTTGAAGAATACTTGAATGACCTCAACAAAGTATTCTGCAGAATTAAAAATATCAATTTGAAACTCAATCCAAAAAAATATAATTTTTGTAGAAGAGAATTACTATTCCTTGGACATGTAATAACTGAAGAAGGAATTTCCCCTAATCTATTGACTATTTAGAAAATACAAGACTTTTCTCAATCAAGAACTATTAAAAAACTCTAATCATTTCTTGAATTAGCTGGATACTACAGAAAATTTGTTAAAGAATTTTCTCAAATTACTGCATTTCTATTCAAATTACTTCACAATAAAGAATTATTTATTTGAACTGTAGATAAAGAAGAAGCTTTTTAAAAAATCAAATAATATCTTACAACTGCACCTATTTTGATTTATCTAAAAGAAAAACTATACTATATTTTACAGAGTTATAAATACTTTATTTTAAGATATATATTTAGATAATTAAATAATTAAGATTCAAAAAATAAAATAGATTATAATACTTAATAATATTTTTAAGTATTTTAAATTCTTATCAGACTTACTATTAATAAGAAAAATTCATATAAATTTAATTTATTTTTTCTCAATATAATAGAAATAAATTATAAATTAATAATAAGACTTAATAAATCTATTATATAAGTTAATAATAACATATTAGTAAAATATTCTGATTATATAAAAATAATAAGTTGATCAATTTTAAAAGTACTATTTAAATCAGTAGAATTAATGAAAAGATATATTAAAGATACAAGTTTTATTTAACTTTCTTTAAAAAAATTATGATTTTTGATTATCACAAATTTATTCACTATTTGAATAATCTTAAATATTTGTTTTACTATAAGAATATCTAAACTGACTTTTGTCTTGTTATCTTAAAAAATAATAATAAAATTACTTATAAAAAACTTAGTAAAAGCTTATATTACTTTAACAAATACTAAGTAATAATATTTATTCACATTTTATTTTATATTAATTCTTGTTACTAATATAAGACTAACTTTTGTAGGATAACAGTAATAACAAATGACAAAAATATATTTATATTATAATTTTAAATATATAGATAAATACTGATATGAAAAATAAATAATATATTTTTCTTCTAATACTTCACACAGATATTTGATTATATAAACTTTAATTATTATCTTTCTTTCTTTTATATAAGCAGTTTCAAACTTAATATAATTATAAATATTATCTTATAGAACTAAATATAAAATCACTATTAATAATTATTCAGATTTGTTATATTCTTTAATAATACTTTCTTTTTCAAGTTTTTTTTTACTTTTTTACTTTAAGTCTTGCTTAAATTTTTATAATATTTGAGTCTCTTTAGTTTTACTTTATTCTTATTAATAATTTTCTTTTTTTCTTTAATTTTAGTTATTAATACTTATTTCAAATCATTATTAAATTTCTATATATATAATTATTTAAACTTATATAATTATTAACTTGCTTTTTTGATTTTAATAATAATATTATTTTATTCAATTATATTTTTAGTAATAATATTTATCTTATTAAATACTTATAAGAGAGTTTTTATTATGTTAAATATAAATATTAATATAAAAGAATTTATAATAGATATTAAAACTATAAGATTCTAATAGAATTAAATTATATGAAATAAGATATTTTAATTTATTCTCAGATAATAACTTTATCTTAATTTTTAATTTATTTCTATACAGCTTATATTTCTTTTAATAATTCTTGATAATTTAAGTTAATATTAAAATATATTAATTATTTATAGTATGTATAAATATTTGAAAACTCTTATATAAGTTAATAGATTTTTTATAAAAGAAATTTTTATTAAAATTAAGACTTGTTAAAAAAGCTTTATATTTTATTAAAGTTTAAAATATATAAGATATATAATATTAAAAATTATTAATAATGTATAATTTTAAAGATTATTAATACAGATTTATATTACATTATTATCTGATAAAATAGATATAGAGAATCTATTAAGTAATCTGTGAAATCATATGATTATAAATTATTTTTCTAGTTAATTTTTTATTAATTTATAATTTTATTAATTAATATATTAACTCTTTATTAAGTTAATTAGATTCTTTAAATTATAGTATTAGTTTCTATCTAAAAAAATAATTTATTAATTATGATATTATAATTTTATTATTTAGTATTTATAGTCTTAAGATAGATTATTTTATTAATAAAGAATATAAAAATAGATTAATAATAATTTGAAAAAATATATATATTTATTTAAGAATAATAATAATTTTTATTTTATTTAATAAGAACTTTTATTATAATGATAAATTATTTTATAATTTTATTAAATTAATTTTTAATTATAATTCTATTTTGCTTTTATTCTAAAATTTTCTTTATTTATAATTAAATTTTCTTCTACTATTCTCATTAAAATCTTATATTATCAAGACTAATAAATTATTTTATTTTGATTTATTAGTTAATATTTTATTAATATATTTTAATATATTCAATATACTCTATATTAAATTATCTTCTCTAATAATATATTAATTTGAGATTTTATATTATTATATTTAATTATATATATTAACTTTACTAATTTCATATATTACTAATTTCACTAATTATAAAATCTAATTCCATATTTAATATTACATAAATCAGAATCTATATAATAATATAGTTAATTTTATATTATGATATATCAATATTAATTTATATAAATTTATATTATATTAATTATTTATATTATATTATTTTATATTATTATATTATATATAGATAAATAAATTTATTAATTAGATAATATCATATAATAAATAGTATCTCTTTAATAAATAATAATTATTTTTTCAATTATTTTATATATCATTAAATAATATATATATAGTTTTTATAAAAATACTTATAAAAGAAAAAATTCTAGTTAAAGTATTAATAAATATAATATCTAAATTTAATATTATTAGCAAAAGCTTATTTGATAAGCTTGAAGAAGATTATGAGTTAAAAATCTATCTAATGAAGATGTGATCTGTAAAAAAATAAAATACTTAGATTTATAGTTTTATTATAAAGAAAAGTGATAAAGCTTATATGATACTAAAGTAATTAATTTTTAAATTTATAAAAATTTATCATTTAATTTGATACTAAAATAAGAATAATTATAAATATATAAAATAAAGATTATTTTTGAGTTTTCTTTCAGAATCTATAAATATTATGATAAAATTATTATAGATAATATAAGTATTCTATTAATTGATAAAGATTTTAATAAAGTTAGTTTTAGTAAAATAACTCATATAAGTCTAATTTATTGAAGAAAGAAATAATAAATATAATCAAAAAAATTCTCTCAAATTTTGAATTTAAATCTGATTCTAATATAATTTCAAATTTAAATACTTTTTCTGATTTAGATACTTAATAGAAAATATATATAGAATTGAAATAATAAGTTTAAAAAAGTTATAATTTAAAGAATTATTCAAAAACTTATTTTACAATATAAAAATATTTTATTCTAAAGTATAAAATAAAAAATAAAATTAATTATTAAGTTTTATAAAGAAGCTATATATAATATCTTTGATATATTTAATCTTATATATAATCACAAAATCTCATTATATTATAATAGGTCTCAAAGAAGTAATATTATATATTTTTTAATTTGTAAATTAAAGATTAGTATAAAAGTTTATAAAATATATATATTTGTATAATATTATAAATTATTAATATAATTATAAAATTATACTAAACTTAATTAAAAGTTATATAAATTTATATATTTTACTTCATATAATCTAATTTTTTATATATATATCTATTAATTAATTTTTATATTTTTTATTGATTATTAATTTTACTAAAAATAAATATCTTTATATTATTTTGAATATAATATTAATTTGAGTTAGAATAAATAATTTTGAATAATATATAAATAGATATATAGACTAATATAGATAAGAATATTTTAATATATGAGGCAGACTGCAATAAAATCAGACAAAGTAAACATTTTATTATGTGACATAAATGAGAGGCTGATTATGATGTGGCTGTAAAATTGACCAGTACAATTGATAATATTTTTTTAATTCTCACTTTATCATATCAGAAGATAAGGAATATAAATCATAACAGGATTAATATAGGATTATCTCTATATAAAAAATATTAATATGAAACTAATTTATATTAAGTCCACTATAGAATCCAAGAATTACAGTACTATTAGAAGTATTTTAAAAAAAGAGCAAGACGAAAAAATTACATCTTATGTTTTTAAGATCAGTAACATTCAAACACTCCAGGAATATCTAGATCAAGAAAAAATTACTTATTAAATTTAAATTACTTCTTTACTTTGAATCAAGATCATCTCTTATTTTCTTTAACTTCAATTTGAGCAACTTGACCATTTTGTTACTCCTTTAATTGTTTATTTTCTTCTTTTAACTTAGCATTCTCTGCTTCTAGTTCTTTAATCTGCTTGATTTTTTCATCACCTCATTCTTTAGATTTCTCATGAAATTTAACTACTTCTTCTCTTTCAATATTTAATTCTTCTTTGGTGGTGGATAATTCTTTCTCTAGTTCTCTAGTTTTCTTTTCCAAACAATAACCAAAAGTTCTAGATATTATTTTTTCCATAGAAAGTGATTGTATTGGTTTATTCTCTAACAGATTACAAAAGCTGCCTTTCCTATTTCTCTTTAGTCTACCATAAAGTTCATAATAAGAAAGAATATCATTTTCAAAATCCTTTTTACAATCAGCACAAATATAAGCTATATCAGCATAATCATCATTATCTTTGAATACTGCTACTTGATGAGTAGCAATGTTGAGAGTAAGATTATTTTTAAAACAAAAATCTTGAAAACTAAATAAGTAATAATTACAATCTTGTTTATCTCCTGCTATCTCAAGAATCCTATATTCCAACTTCATAATTATTGTTTCAAAACATGTGTTTCAAATTATTGTAAAATGTAGGCTTGGAACTTTTGCTCTTTTCCCTTAATGCTTTCTTTAATTACATTAACTTTTGTGCTAATTTTTTCCTTAGTTTTATTTGCTAACTTTCAGAGTTGTTAGAACTTCGTAAGTTCTGTTAATTTGGCTATTTTCTCATCTCTGGCATCTAAATTCTTTCTCAATTTTTCTATTGTTTGTTGCTAACTAAATATAAAAATATCCTTCTGCATAGCTATTACAAAATTTTTTCGCTCATGCCATTTCTCAGCTTTATCTAGTGCTTTCATAGACATTTCCTATTCTATTTCTACTCTCTCTTTCAATTCTTCTATTCTGTTATCTTTTTCTTCTAACTTTACTTCCAATTGCTTATTTATTTCAAGCAATTCATTTCTTTCTTTCTCTAAACTGGTTGTTAAGAATTGTAAACTTTTAACTTTTTTATCAGCTTTTTTGTATCCATCAAGTACAATCTTATGCAGGTAAATAAAACAAACAAAACTTTTTCTAAATTCTTTGTCTTCTAAATGTTTCAAGGCATAAGGGCGAAGTCAAAAATAGTCTATAACTGCCCCTATCTCTACCTCACTTGGATTTCTGTTTAAACTGCCAATTAGTTCTTTTATTTCCTCTTTGGTTAAAATATTGTTTTGATTTATCATGATTTTAATTTCTATATTATTATTTTAATATTAAAAGTATTAAATATAAAGAATTTAATAGTAACAGAAACAAATAAAACTAATAAAGTAATAAAATTTGCAGTTGACTGTAATATTTTTATTCATTATCAGTATAGATTGGTTTAGGACAAGTAATATCCTTGAATTCATCTCTAACAAATGGGTAAATATTATGATAAAGATATTCTTGTCTTTTGTAATCCAAAGGAGGCAGAGTTAAAACTAGGATGGAAAATGATTTAATTTTGTTGGTAATTTCAGAAATACTTATCTTTCTTGTTTTTAACAAATTAAATTCAGTATATGAACTATCTGAGCTTTGACAATTCCAGGGTTAATTGCTTCGAATAGAAAATACTGATATTTTTGCAAACCATTCAATTTTTTAAAGAAAATCTCCAACATGGAATTAAGATCCAAGTACTGAAAGTCTTTGCCATTTTCATAGCACTAAGCTTTGTTTAGTCCTGCTGTACTTGATTTTTTCACAATCTTAATAATATAACTTACGCAATCGATAGTTATTTTTTGATAAAGCTTTTTAATCAGTCTGAAGCTACCATCACACTTGAATTTAGTATGTTCCGGTACCATAAAATTTAATTCAACACTTTTGTAATAACCGTAAATTATCAAATACAGATAAAATCAAATGATAGCATTATTTTTATTTTGATCACCCACATTATCATAAGTAATCTTTAGATATTTTTTGCCTTTATTCAATCTCTTAATTTCATCAAATATCATGCTTAACATGCCATTAGGCTCTTTCCCTATTATTTCATTTTCATTGAGAATATAATTAATTTGTTCATGTACTGCTTTATCTTATATACCAAATAAATGCACTTTACACAGACTAAGATAGTAAATTTTACTTACCTGTTAATCAGAATGGGGCACATAAACATTTTGTGCTCAATCATAATTGTAATGGGTAGTAATATCAATGTTATAATAATTAGCTTTACCTCTTGTTATATCTACCAATTTTCTCTGTTGTTCTGCTAATTTCGTATTTTTGTTGTAATAATTTCTCTCTAACTTAGCTTTAACTAGATATTCTTTGAATTTTTTTAGTAAATCTTTCGCTTCTTCTTCCTTGCGAATATTGTATTATAAGCCATTCCGAAAATGTTGGCATGTATCATATAAATCTGTTCTTGGACTCATGATTTGAATATGAGACATTAATTAGTGCCACAACTTGCGGAATACATCATATTTTAATAATTTTAATATGCTATCATTTTCAAGATCTGCAATAAAATTATGATAGACCAATTTATAACTCATTTCAGCTGATAATAGTGTAATACCCTAGCCATGGCAAAAAAAAGTGTCAGTCACATGATTTTCTGACCAATATCTAGCACTCAGCTGTATCATGTTATTATGACTGATGCTGGAGTAATAACACACTTTGCAGATCTTTAATTAGCCAAGTCAAGAAAATAATAGCTTTAT
>CAJVPS010002244.1:0-12800 GCA_910591765.1 Ambispora leptoticha | reverse complement strand
ATTCAGTCTTCATCCTTAAAACTTATTATAAACTATATTCATGATAAAACCTACCTTCTAGAGTATAGTTTGTAATAGTAAGTATCTGTAATATAGTTTTAACACTATTAGTTCTTCAGTTTCTGTATTAATCTCATGTTAAATAATTATAGTTTTTCTAGATTTTTTATTAAAAAGATCTTGATATTCATTTAGTAATTCTTCTAATTATTATCTTTGTTCTAATATTAGATCATTCTTATTAAAACTTTTTTCTTTATTAATTTAATAAAGTGATTCTGATATTAGTTTTATCTATTCATAATATCAGTCATCTTCATTATATTTATAATATTTAGTTAATAAGTAATTATTGGCATAGAGATATTTATCTAAACTGGTAATCTCATTTTTTCTTAACTCTTTAAATATTGAGTGAAAGAATTTTTCTTTATCTAGTTGAGTGTAATGCTTTTTTACTTGTAAATCTAGTATTTTTATTTATTTATCTAAACTTTCTTGAATATTTAGAAGTGATTGATCAATACCATTATCTTCTTCATATTTATCTTCACTTTCTTCTTTTATCAAAGATTTCTTTTCTTTAAATCTATCAGTTAAGTCAAAATTTTGTTATTCTCTTTCTGAATTTTCAAGTTTTTTATGAGTTAATACTAATTGAATTTTGAGATCTTTACTAGTGATAAAAATATAACTTGTATTATCTTCTTATTAGACTGTATGATATATGATTGACTAGAATTATTATAAATTAATATTTTAATATTTCTAGTATATCCAATATCTATAGTATCAGCTTTTACTTCTATTTCTTTACATGCTAGAAAAGATCTAGAAGTAAGTTGACAAAAGATTCTTTTTAATATTTCAATTGCAATATATGAATCTATCATTACAATTTCTTGTGATAAAATGACAAGTTCTTTTAATTCTGAATATCTTAGATCAAAGTCAGTATCTATTTCATGAACACATTTTGATATTTTTCCTTTATCATTATTGTCAAAAACTTTAAGTTCTATTTCTTTATTAATATTATATAAATTATTTTCTTCTTCAATTTTATGACACTTTTCTAAATATATAATAAGTATTTTAATTTATCTCTTTTGATTTTTAAATTATAATAGATCTTTAGTTCAGCTTATAATTGTTTTATAAATATGAGTCTAATTATTTCCTAGAATAAGATCATAATTACCATTTATAATTACTAATACTTTAATCTTGATTAATTCAGTTCCTAAAGTAACTGATAAATTAATTACTTCTCCAAGTATTTTTTTTTTACCATTGATATCAATTAGATTTATTGTACTAGATCTTTGAATTTTTTAATTTATCTTCTTCAAAAATTATTAAGTGACTATATTACTTATAGCATCATTATCAATTATTATTTTGCAAGGTTGATTATTGATAAGTCTATTTATATGCATAGTGTCTACAGATATTTATTGATTTTATTATTTTTCTTTCTCATTTTCTAATAATAGTTTCTTGAATTAATCATTATTGATTGAAGATTTTTTAATTATGAATACACTCTCACTAAAGATGATGCAGCAAGTATGTAATACTTATTTGTCACCTGTTGTAATACATTGCAACTTCAAAATTTTATAAGTCATAACTAGTTGTAATTAGATGATGCTTTATTTGTCATCACATTGTAACAGTTGAGGAGCCATCTTTAACTCTCATCTTCTAAAGATACATTTAAGAGTTTAAATACTCTTCAATATTCAAGTAAGTATTCTATTTGTTATTATTATTATTATTATTATTATTATTATTATTATTTCTTCTATTATTATTATTATTATGATTATTATTATCCTGACTATTTTTATTCTTTCTTGGATTAATATATCTATTAGCAATATGACCAGTACTTCTACAGTTATAATAGGTAATATTATTTCTTAAATTATTATTATTAAAATTATTATTATTAAAATTATTATTAAAATTATTATTATTATTATTGAAATTATTATTATTATTATTATAATTATTATTTTTTCTACTTCTGCATTTATTTGTGATATGACCAAATCTTTTACAATTATTATATCTAATAGAATTATTTCTATTATTAGAGTGATTATTAGATTGATTAGCAGTTATTAACTTTTCTAATTTTGAAGTGATACTTTCAATTTGTTTTGCTAGCTTGTTGATTTCAGTATTTATAGATGATATTAATAAAAAAGGTAAGCCATTTGATATAGTATTATATTATTAAAAGTTAGAATTATAAGCAGTTACTATATTAATTACTTCTTCTAATATTGCAAGGTGAGTTAGATTTATAAAGAATTTAATTTTTGATCTGAGTCTATTTATAAAGTAAGATACATATAAGTAATCTGGATAGGTATTAGTTAGATTTACTCTTC
The DNA here is from genome assembly GCA_910591765.1 of Ambispora leptoticha. NCBI lineage: Eukaryota > Fungi > Glomeromycota > Glomeromycetes > Archaeosporales > Ambisporaceae > Ambispora > Ambispora leptoticha. Next base: position 10,398 of record CAJVPS010002244.1, on the reverse strand, counting down.
TAATTAGTTCTCTGATAGCTATAGTATATTATTCTATACTTTCATCAGATAATTATTTTCTTTGTTTTAATTATTATTGTCATTCATAAAGTCAGTTATAATTTCTAAAATACTTTTCAAATTGATATATAAATAAAGTTTCTTTTGTATTTTAATTAGCTTTATTATTATAATTTCAGATTCCTAATCATTTTGAATTATGTAACTTTTTATTAGTATACCATATGATAGCTGAGCCTTTTAGATAAGCTCCTATTATCTGAATTTTTCTATTATTACTAATATCATTAATGATGTAAGCATTTTCAAAATTTTGAAGTCAATCAATTGGATCTTGAATATTATTATAGAATTCTATAATTTTAACGTAATTAACTTTCTTTAATCTTTCTAGAGTTATAATAAGTGCTCCAATTCTATATATCAAATTTTTAAACTTATTATCAGTAGTTAATAAAGATGATATTTTATTTTTCTTATCTCTACTCATTTTTTCTTCTTTAAGTAATATTAAGGAGATAAATATTAAAGTAATAGGTATGTCTTGAGTAGTTGATTGTATTTCTAAATATTTATTGAGTAGTAATTATGCTAATATTTATTCAAGAGTATCTGAATTATATTTTTCAAGCTATTAGAAGATATTTAGTAGTTCTTTATTTGATTTTGATTAACTCAGATTAGATACTTTTATAGATATATCTTATTATTTTCTTTGTTTTTATTCTGTTAAATATTTACTTCTTTTATCTTTGAATTCAAATATCTCTTTTGCAATTTATAAAGATTTATTTATATCTGTTCTGCTAATAAGTCAGTTTCTTCTTCTATTAGAATTGCAAAATCTTTTCTTATTTTGATTTAGATTTTATCATATATTACCTCTTGATGAAAATGATAGGATTTTTCTCAGATAACTTGATGATTAGATTTAATATAATCTTTAAAATATAATTCAGTAAATAATTAAAGTAAAGAGTCTTTCTCTTTCTATTTTGATTTCTTTAGTTGGATTTACTTTGATATATTATAAAATTATTTTTTCAGTTACTTTTGATTCTTTACTAATTTTAGTTTAATCTACAAAGAATTCTTTATCTAGATTTGAATTAAATTTAATAACCCTATAGAATTGTTTTTTCACAGAGAGAGCATCAAAAAGTTATTATCTTTTTAATACAAGTTTGATATAAGAGCAAGTATTAATTCTAATATTACAAAAGTATATGATAAAAGTAATCATATACTTATAATAATATTTGAAAAAGTCTTTAAAGATTTATTAATAAGAATATAAATACTATTATTTATCTAAAGATAGGTAATAATAGTGTTCTTGTTGTGACTAGCTAGAATGTAATCTAATTCCAAAATATAATTTCAAGACAGATATAATATTCAGTTTATTAATAAAATGAAATAATAAATTTTAATCAAAATCTATTCTACAAGAAAGATTTCTTAGAATTCTCTTAAACTAAAATCTACTTAAATATAAATTGAGAATTAAATTCATAAAACTCAAACTAAACTAAATAATTAACTAATTAACTTGTTAACTAAGCTATTGACTAACTAACTATCTTAATTCACTAGCTAAAATATATCACTTTTATATATTTTAAAGGTTATATAAATGATACTTTTGTTATGATACTTATATTAGTTTTGTTATAATCTAAATATTACTTTAGCTAATATTATAATGTTAATTATGTTATAATAGTATTATTAATTTTGCTATAATAGTTTTGCTAACTTTGCTATGATAATTTTATCATAATCATCATATTTACAAAATCTTCTAAAAATATCTATAAATAATATTTTCTAAAGCTAATGTCCAATAAGATATAAATAATTATTCATTCAATCATATTATGATATGAAGTGATTAATAATATATAATTAACTAATATTTTATTAAAAGTTTATATTATAACAGTATTATGTATTATAAGAAATAAAGAATTAATATAATTAAGTGATCATTACTATCATGTGATTATATAATTTATATAATATTATTAGTTTATTATATATTATGTTATATTATATTGTATATAGAAAATTAAAATAAAATCATGTAATTGGTAAGTCAAGATATTTCATATTATATAATTATAAATATTATATATACTATTTATATAAATATTTTTTAAAATATTTTTTTTATTAATATTAGTATTATATATATTACTTATATAAATATTTTTAAAAATATCATAATTAAATATATATAATCTAATATAATTTTATTATTTTTAGAAAATTATAAATTTATTATATAATATTAGGATATAAAATTTAAAACTGATATTTTAAAGAAATTAAAAAAAAATATCTTATAATAAATATTTATTTTTATAAAATTTGGAAAAAATAAGAAATTAGTATGATAAAATAATATTAATTTATATTAAAATTAATAATACTTTCAAGTTAAAATTTATCTATATTAGAATTATCAATATTTATTAACTATATTAAAAAGACTTTAATAATTTTTAAATAAGACTTGAGAAGTTCTTAAGCTTAAATAATAAGTTATATAATCAAAAATTTATATATTTTAAAATATATTTAAGTATTTATATAGAATTAACTAATATTATTTGAATAATTAATATATTTTATAACTTAAAATAATTTAGTAATATAATAATTTCTGTTGATAAAAAGTTGATATGAAAAGATATAATATATAATATAATATTATAATGTTATTTATTTATAATATTAATATTACAAAAGTTTTTATTATTAATAAATAATAATCTTAATATAAATATAATTATTATTTAAATTTTTTTACATAAAAAATCATGAGTTATTAAAACTTGCTTTATTATAATGGTATGATATATTAAAAGAAAATAAAGATAAAAATATAAAACTTTATAGATGTTCAAGATTATGATTAACTAAATAATATATATATATTTATTTAAATTTAGTTAATATAAAAATATATATTATATTAAGATATGGAAAAAATAATGAATATTTATTAAATAAATATATTTTTTAATATTAAATAAAAAATATTTTAGAAGTTTCAAGTCTTGAAAATAATTGAATATATGAGTATATATATATTTATTTAGATTATATAATCTAAACTGATATTAATATAATAAATTAATTTTAAAATAAGTATTTGAGTTAACTATTAATATATATTATTTATTATTAATAAATAATATATTATAATAATAATCAATATATTATTATATATTAATAAATAATATATTAATAATGATTAATTATTATTGATATAAATATTTATTAAAGATCATTAGAGTTATCAATTAATATTAATATTTTAGAAAGATATTTATTAATTTTTATAGATATGGTAATAATTCTTAATAAATATTTCTTCAAAAAATTTCCTGATATTCATCTTTGTAGCTGATTTTAGATCTTCTATAAAGTATATGACCTCATATTTATAATTTATCTAACTATATTTCTGAACTTTATACTATAATCTTGTATAAATCCTATTTGATAAAGGAGACATAGTTATTTGTAATAATGTTATTGGTAATATGATAGCTGGAATACTTCTTTAAGTACTGTAATAAAAGCTTGCTAATTTTCAAAGGATATAATACTATTATCTGTCTTAACTTTGTTAAGATATTAATGTAAAGCTATATTAGTCAAAGAGATAATGACATACTGTATTTAAGTTTTTTCATCTGTGATTTCTTAAGTCTGAAATATAGTTTTAACTTGCATGATCCAGATAGATACATTTTCATTTAGCTCTCTTGAGTAAGTTAATAATTTAACTAAGAGATAAGATGAAGATTTAGAACCAGAGAGATCATCTTCTTTAACTATCTTGATAAATTTAGTTATGCTTTGCATAAATTAGATGAATTATTCTGAGTTTATTTTGATAAATTTATTTTACTAAAACTAAAATATGTATGTGTGAAATATATAATATGTGATATATAATATATAAAGTATTAAAGGATGATATTTGTAATAATCATATCTACTACTATCAAGTTATAAAATTATTTTATTAATAATTGTAAACAAGATAAAATACAATATGAATAATTTTAATTTTATAACTTATAATTATTTTTATTATTTAAAAGTATTTAGATCTGAGGTTAAAAATACAGAACAGAGAGATCTTATTTATAAAAAAAAAATAAATACAAAATACAAATAAATTAAATATAAATTTCTAATTTAAATTATATATGGTTAAATAGAATTAATTAACTTAATTTACATCTTCAGAGAATAACTAATTATAATTCAATAATTAATAATATGATAAATAATTATAAATAATAATATAAATAATAATTAAAAAGAATGAATAAGAAATATAAAGAAATATTAATAATAAATATAATTAAAAATATTAATAATTTAAATTAATAATTGTAATATACATGATAATTATTTAAGTAATAATATACTAAATCTAGATGTATTAAATACATAATGATCATTTGTGTATCCAGAGTGAAAATGATCTTCTTGAAAATGTAATACAAAGCTAATCTGTTATACTGATAATGCAAAATAAAGATCTAAACTAAAAAGAGATCTAAAGAAAGATAACTTAATCAAAATTGTTACAAAAATTTAAGAAATAATAATTGAAAAAATTATTATTAGTAAATTTTTTTTTATAAAAGATATATAATAAAAATTTAAATAAATCCCAATATATAATAACTTAATTAAATTAAAATTTTATTTTAAAAAAATAATTTATTGATGTTTATCTGAAATATAAATCTTTTATACTGATTTATAATAATATTTATGATAATTTAATATATTTTAGTTTTTAAAATTTGATTGAATAATCTTATATTAAATTAAAATTAATTAAAAATTAAAATAATTGTTATTTAAGCATTTTTGAGATTATTAATTTATTGCTTTCATAAATTTTGCAAAATTTTTATTGGATATGATGTAGATCACGTGGTTTCTTATATCGCGACCAATTCAAATAAGAATAGATGAGTTTGAGAGTTTCTTAATAAACTTTCTTATATCAAGTGTAATTTATTAGACTTAAATCGGGACTAGCCAAAAACTTTCTTATAGACCAACTTTCTTATATTGGAGGGTTCTTATATCGAGAGTCACTTGTATATCAAGGTTATTGTAATTTGAGATTATGACGATCAAATGTACTTGTATAACGATAATATTCGATTTATTTGTAAATGCTGAAAACGGTAAATGTAGCTTAATGGGGAAAAAACAAAAATTCTTACACCTGAATTTATTTTTTCTTAATCTAAATTTATGCGTTGACAATAACGATAACGATAGTGATTTTATAGTCTTATACACGTCACACACACATAAAATATATACAAATAAATGAATGAAAACACCTATCAACGAAATAAAAAATAGATAATGATTGAGAAATGATTATGAAGTGGAAGATGCGGCGGACGGAGCGGATTGTGATGTTGTCTTAATTAATGATATTGGAAACAGATCCCAAAACGAACGACTTTTTGTCACCACAGTTGTATTCTCGGGTGCTTTTTGGGCATTTATCGGTTGGAAATGTTCTTCAGTTGTTGTATTTTCCTGTGAGAAAAAGAAAATTTGTTTCTACTCTTTATACTAAATTCACAAACGAACGAATTATTATTTCATACCTCATTCATGACTTCCTCCTGAATAATTTCTTCTTGTAATTTGCCCGACATTTGTTTCTTCTTCGTGGGTGTTTTTACCACTATTAATCATTAACGGAAATGCCAGATGAATTTGGTTAGTTTCTGATTGAATGTGTGCTTGTACAAACGCCATTAAAAACTAGGTTAAATTACCATTTCGCATTTTAATTGGATACGGTCTTCCCTCTTCGTCATGTTTTACATAAACTAAATGTCTTAATTCGGGTACTCGAGTCAACACCAGATCAGCTTGTGGTGGTGATCGATGGGCGACATATTGAAATACAGCATCAGGATCCATCGCATCTAAGTCACTCACATCCAAAAACCAAACATCTTTACGACGAAGTAACGAATGAAAAACTATTTTTCCAGTCACATCCATCACTGTCACTTCATTAATGACATTTAGCGGAGATAATTGTTGTTGTTGTTGTTGTTGATGTTGATGTTGATGTTGATGTTGTGATAGTAGTAGTTGTTGCTGTCTATGGATAATGGCGTCTTCATTCTCTTGATTTGGGATGTCGTTAACACTATTATTGCTTGCATTAAAAGTTGCTAATTTTGAAGCGAATATTCGAGGAGTGGGAGGGTTAGAGACTGAAGAAAAGGAGGTGTTGTCATCATTGCCTTTGTTATTATTGTTATTCTCATCATTATCATCATTGTTATTATTAATATCATGGTCATCAAAGTCTTCAATTTTTGATATAATTTTCGGTGTTTCTCCCGAGACAGCAGTTGACGAACCTGACGAAGAAGAAGAAATCAAGCCACTTTTGTCATCGAAAAGAACAGTGATTCTACGTGAATTTGCGCGAGAAAATCTTTTAAGGTCTGATTCGCTCATTATTCTTCTGCTATAACTTTGTCGTTGTTTTTTTTGATGTGCCAGCATTTTTGAAGATTATTTGTATTAATAGAAAAGGTTTTGTGTGTGTGCGTGTGCGTGTGCGCGTATTGTATATTTATGTGTCTTTTTAGGTGAATTTCCTTTTAGGAATGTTTCGTATATTATCTTTTATATTTAAAAGATATATTTATTTAGTTGAGAAGAAAAGAGGTGAAGAGAAAAAACCAATAATAACAATAATAACAATAACTAACAATGGCAATAACAATGACAATAATGACAAAGGCTAACTACTACTATATTACTAATAAATTATAATGATAAAAAAGATTTCGTTCGCAAATTTTGTGTCAACCCTATATATAAAAAGAATCTGGGAAAATGCATTTTACTTATCAAGGGAAAAATATCTGTTCCGGTTCCCTTTTCTCGGCCTAAGCATGTGTGATTCACTCCATTTCTTATGACGCCTAACTGAGTGTGTTACCTAAAGATTTCACGTAAGCGGCCGTTGAATCGGTTAACTTTTATCTATTACTATATATATTTTTAGAATAAATTAAAACTTTTTTAAATAACAACGTACAGAAAATGATGAAATAGTTTTTCTTCAATCAAAAGTAGTTCAATAGGCGGGACTGACTTGTGATTATATCGAATCAATTTTCAGCACAATGATAACTCTTAATTTAACTAAACTTCGTGTATTGTGATTAAGGTTTACATTTCACGCGTTGACGATCACGATTGGGACGTACCAATTTCGTAATTAAAAGCACACACATCATGCATAGAATGAACAAAAAAAGTTTATAGAAAGCTCGCGTGAGTGTCGTGTGAGTATTTTTATCCAATCAGATAGTAAACCACCATCACAATGAGAGATAACGATAATGTATGTGAAACAACATTCATTTTACGATTGGCACGAGGGGAAGTTAAATGAGCTAGCGTCGTTGTACAAAAGAAACTCTGATTGATCAATGCGTTATATAATTCAAAATTTTTGGAGTTTCGGTCCGATGGAGCGAAATATATGTGTTTCATTTTCTCGTGGTGAAACGTGGCCCATTTTTAGAAGTCGACGTAACTTTGTTAAACTTTTTACCTCCTTTAATTGGATATGTAAAAAGCGAGTTTAAACAAAGATGATATAGATATCCTTTTTGGTTTAATAAATAACACGTCATAGAAAAGTAACAGGATCGAGCGAATACTATTTTTGTTCCATTCAATTTTGCTAGTAAAATGAAACGAGTATGGTTGATGAAACATCGTTTGTCTATTTTTTTTTATTAATGAAAAATAATCCAAAAAAGTCATGGCAAAAAAAGGAAGACTGCAAACGTGAATTGGCGTTGATTGACATATAGTGGAAGTCTGACTTTCGGCCGCAGACAATTATAAGACTTATTTCAAATGTGTAAAGTTAGGTTTATCACATGATCAAATGAGTTTAAGAACAAATAATTAAGATTAGAGATGAACGTTTAGCAATGAAAGTATATATAAAATAGACTTCCTCGACACTTTTTGGTTTTGCCGCCGAATTGAGCGTTCTTTATTAATTTGTGCTACCAGTCTCTAAAATTGACTTGCGGACCGCGAACGATTTTAAATTTCCGAAATTAAATCTTGTATGCATGAGCGAGTTCCGCATGTGAATTTTAGAATTTCTCGTATAAATGTTGATTTATAAGAAACTAAAATTTTGTAGTCGGCAAGTGGATTTATTTATCATGTTGCGGGTCCGCAACTAAATTAAAAATTGAATTTAGACACTGACACCCAGCATTTTATTAACCTGGCCAAAAGTTGTGATTATGGAGGTCAAATTTCTTATTCTAAACAGCAGAACCCGGGAAAGGTTGTGATTCGACTGTAATTGCGCCTTTCTTCCACGCAGTCACAACCTCTTTAAAATCACACTTATTTTTGTGTGTTTATATGGTAATATTGATAATCGTTGAGTGAAAAACATGAAATCTACTTTTTAAAGCTCTTCTCTCAAAATCTAAATTATTTATATAATTTAGATTTGTCCCTCTTAATAATAAGAAGAGGGGATCTAGCTCAAATGGTAGAGCGCTCGCTTAGCATGCGAGAGGTACTGGGATCGATGCCCAGGTTCTCCATTAAATTTTTCTTTGACGAGTCGGAAAGAAGTTGGACATTTTCACAAAATTCATAAAATAGCAGCTTTTTTATTAAATTATAATTTGTCTAAATGAGTTATTTGCCAATTTAACCACTTATTATACTCAAGAGGCCACGCCTCTCTCACGGGTTCCATTATTTCCAAAATCTCTCTATGAGGTCGTCCGTCATTTTTCAAATTTAGCGCAATAACTTGGATTGTTTCTTCTGCTGGGGGAACATTCTTTTCTGACATATGTTCCACTAATACTCGCATCGCTTCATCCGGATCGTTAAATTCATCACACAAAATCGAAATATAATGCCTATATTGCTGCTCGTCTAATCGAAGTGTTTGAGATTTCCTAAAGATATCCCATTGCTTTTTAAGCGCATCTAAATCATCGAGTCGAGAAAGTCCATTACAAATAGCGACGACAGCTACTCTTAATTTCTTATTTGGGCATGGTAGATATATTAGATCGTTCCACGCTTTCATTATATCCTCACTCGTTCCAACTAACGTATGTCCCAGCAAAAGGGCTAACATTGACACAGCATTCTCTCTTACGCCTGGAATTGCTTCTAATCTTGGAAGCCAGCGAGTCAAGCGTATGTAATCTTTGCGATGATATAGACTGGTCATGAGTCTGGCAATTTGTTCAGCTTGTGGCTCTTGATTTTTAGCACGGAGCAAAGATGCAAAGTAAGGCTCGGCACGATATGGCATATTTCGGTCTAGATAAGCATTTCCTATTACGTCTATTGTGTATCTCAAGGGCATTATCTTTTGCTGCAGAAATAATTTAGTCATTCGATAGGCTACATATCTTTTACCATGCCAGACAAACCCTGCTACGATGTAATGTAATATTTCTGGTAATTTAGGCATATTACTTCGTGGGAACGTTTCAGCAAGTTCTCTTGCAGCTACAAGCATACTTTTCTTGGTATATAAGCCTTCAAACACAGTAAGAGTAACAACAGGGTGGGGACATAATCCTTCGCTCCTCATTATATTATATAAATTTAGTGCCTGATGAATTTGATCCTTGGCGATTGATTCATTGATAAGGTCGAGATAACTTTCAGAAGCAGGATCAATTGGATAAGATTCCGATTTCACCATTTCCTTATAAAACAAGTTGAGAAATTCAAGTTTTTTGAATCTTGTTGATTCGTGAACAAGGTTGCCCAAAACTTTCGCAGAAGGAAGCATATTGACACTCTTTACCGCTTCCAAAACGTCTTTGTAATCTAGGAAGGATCCCGAGCCTATAAGATTATTAATAACTCTGTCGAGATCTCTTTGTATCGGTTTATGACCAGCCGCTATCATATTCAATAGAATGTATTTGGCATGAAAAGGATCTTTCCAAGCAATGCCAAACAACATGCGTCCATAGCTCGATGCATCAGGCTCAACCCCACTTTTACGTATTTTATTCCATACCATAAAAATATGTTTAAATACATTTTTACTGGGTTTTTCCTTCTCTCGCATTAAATATTTTGGATCCTCACCTTTCTGATTATTTAGTGCCTCCTGCCGCATGATTGCGAACTGATGATTGAGAAGATGGTCTATGAGCACATAAATTGTTTTTTGTTCAATTTGCAAGTTATAATTTTCAAGAGAAAAGTCAAACACTTCAATTGCTTCATCAAGCCATCTATTACGTGCCAAACATCCAATCATCACGTTAAATATAATAT
>CAJVPS010002243.1:0-12800 GCA_910591765.1 Ambispora leptoticha | reverse complement strand
GCTAAATTTAGATATATTAAATATATAATAATCATTTGTATATCCAGAGTGAAATTGATCTTCTTAAAAATATAATATAAAGCTAATCTGTTATATAGATAGCACAAAATAAAGATCTAAACTAAAAAGATCTAAAGAAAAATAAACTAATCAAAATTATTATATATCTCTCTACTTAAAGTATAATATTCTCATTGTATTTAAGAGTGTGATTTTTCAAAGGTATTAATCTTTTCTATAATATTTTTCAAGTTATCAAGAGATTTTCAAGTTACATTATAGAGAGAATAACCAAGTTATTTAATAAGATATTAGAGTTTGTGATAATGAATTCAAGAATATTTTCTATTTCATATTCTTTTTCATTATCTAAAATGATAATTACTAATGATGGTTGATATCTATTAAATTTATTATTAGAGTTATATTTTTTTAGAAGTGATATATGAAATACTGGATGTAATTTTATATTATGTGATAATTATAATTTGTAAGTGACAGAAAATATTTTGATAATAATTTCAAAGAGGCTTATGAACTTTGATATAAGTTTCTTGATTATTCTTTATTTATTAATTAGAGCTTTTATATTGCAAGTAGAAAGAAGAACTTTATCTCCAAGATTAAATTCTTCAAATCTTCTGTGTTGATTTGTATATTTTGACTATCTTTCTTAAGCTTCAAGTAATAAATCTTTGGCTATCTTTATTATGATATTTTAATATTTTATAAAATCTTGTGTAAGACTATAATATTATTTTATTATAATAAAGTATTAATAGGTATATGAGGTGTCTGTTCATAATCTAATTTAAAAAATATGTGACCTATTGAAATATTTTTACTATTATTATAGACAAATTTTGTAGCTACTAAGTTTTTATCCTATCTGTTTTGCTGATAGATGATATATATTCTGAATATCTCTTTCAAGATTCTATTTAATCTTTTAGTTTGATCATCAATTTGAGAATAAAATACTATTAACATAGCAAGTTTTATATTTAGTTATTCAAAAAGAGATTTCTAAAAGTAACTTGTGAATTTTGCATCTCTATCTAATATTATAATTATAGATAAGTCATGCAATTTAAAGATATTTTCAAAGAAAATCTTTGCAATATCAGATATAATTGCTATAATAATAATAGATACAAAGTATACTAGTAATGGAAGCTGCAACTAGCCATAACTCTGTCACAATTCTCTAATTTGGCTGCCACAACTCTGTCACAATTCTCTGATTAGCTGCCACAAGCTGCAACTAGTTAAGAAATCATCTTTAAAGTATACTCTTTTTGATAGTTTGTCTATAAAGACTATTATAGTATCATATTTAGATTTTGTGATTAGGAATTGAACTATAAAATTTATAGTAATATATTCTTATCTGTATTCTGAAATAACAAGTAATTGTAGTAATCCTAAGAATAATTGATTACTACTTTTATTATATTGATATAATTCATAACTAATAATATATTTGTAAATACTTCTATTTATCTTGGGCCAATAGAACTGTTAAGAGATTACTATATAAGTTTTATTAATTTCAATATATTCTGCTATTAGTATATTATAAAATTTAAATAATATTTTTGTTTTCAAGTTTTTATTATCAGGTATAACTAAATAATTGATATTTTTTAAGTAAAATAATTCATTTTTTAACTCAAAGTTCTTTACTTTAGTTTGTTACTTTGGATTAGTGCTATTAAAGTTTTTCAAGACTTTATATATTTCTACAAAATATTTGTCTGCTTGATACTTTTTTATTAAGTCTTTTTTTTCTATCAAATTAGTAATAATAACTGAAATATTTGCTAAATGTGATTGATATAAGAGTGTATCTGTTACTATATTATTTTTGTCAAATTTATATTTAACTTCAAAATTACTGATCTGTAAAGTCTCTAATCAATAAGTCTATCTCTTTGAAAAATTATATTATATTTTAATATATTCTAGAGAGATATGATCTGTGATAACTGTAAATTTTTGCTCTTCTAAATATAACTTTCAGAGTCTAATAACTTATATAATTACAAGTAACTCTTTTTCATATATCAGATAATTTTGTTCTGCAGGTGAAAGTTTCCTTGATTCAAATACTATAGATTAATCATCTTTGTCTTGGTTTTGACTTAATAGAGCTCTAATAATAAAATTTAAGACATCTGTAATAACTGTGAATAATAATTTTGAATCAGAAAATAACAAGACTGGTACTAATATAAAATATTGTTTTAGTTATTTAAATACTTATTGTGCTATTATAAACTATTTATATTCTTGATCTTTATATAGAAGTACTATAAGTGATGAGATAGTTACTAAAAAATCTTTCATAAATTTCCTATAATAACTTGCAAGATCTAGAAATAAGCAAAGTTATGATATATTTGCTAGTACTGATTAATCTCTAATAGTAGTAATTTTTCTTTGATTAACAGAAATATTATTTACTAAGATAAAATATCCTAAATATTCTATATATTGCTAAATAATATTATACTTCTTTTACTTGACATACAGTTTATATTATGAAATATTTCTAAAACTATCTGTAAATATTATATATGTTCTTTCTTGGTTTTATTATATATTAAGATATTATCTAGATACATGATTACAAATTTGTCAAGATAATTATGAAATATATTATTTATTAGTATTATAAAGATAGCTAGTATATTGGTAAGACCAAAAGATAGAATCAAGATCTCATAGTATTCATAGCAAGTTCTAAATATTATTTTATAAATATCTTTTTTTATAATGTGAATTTGATAATATCCTGAATATAAATCTAGCTTTGAGAAATACTTTAAACTTATAAGTCTGTCTATTAATTTATCAACTCTTGATAGTGAATAACAATTCTTAATAGTAATTTTATTCAAAGCTCTGTAGTTAACACATAGTCTTAATATATTTTCTTTCTTATATATAAAAAGAACTAATACTTCAAATAGTAAAATACTTGGATGAATGAAATCTTTCTGTATTAAATTAGCTAATTGTTTCTTGAGCTTATCCATTTCTATAAAAGAAAGTCTATAGGTAGGTCTGAATAATGATTTAGATCCTGAAATAAGATCAATTTTATAATTAATTATTCTTTTGAATAATAATTAATTTGATAAGATTTCTGGAAATATATCTTTATATCTTTTCTTGATGTCTAATACTTCTAGTAAATATAACTTTTCTTTAACATCTTCTTTATCTTTAATACTATTAAGATATATAGTAAAGAATTTTATATTTACTAATAGGTATGCAATTTGTTGTCTTGAAATATAAATTGAATTGCAACTTAAATTAGATTTTACTTTATTATTAGCTTGAACTTTTATTATCTTGGATTTATAGATAAAGATAATGATATTATTTCTCTAATTTATGATGGGATTGGCATGAAATAATCAAGATTTATCTAAGATGAGATCATATCTTTGCAATTTTAAGACTTGTACATTCATTTTATACATCCTATAAGTATCTAATTTAAGTTTATCAATCTTTATTATGATGATGACTATTATCTTTTTGTTATTAGCAAGTTCAACTATAATTGATATAGTCTTCAACAACTTGACTTTATTCTTTTGTACAAATTTTTTATCAATAAAATTCTGGATGCATCACTATCTAGTAATACTTATGTTGATTTATTATTTAATTATTCATTGAATTTTAATAGTCTTTTCTTGTTGTCTTCTAAATAAGCCAACTCAATTCTATCATATAAAGATTCTTCTTACTTATATTTTATATTTATAATCTTTGCTTTTGGTTTAGAATAATAATTTTTAGTAAAGTGATCTGGTTTGCTATAGTTGTAATATATACCTTTGGGCTTATTAGTTTTCTAATTATTATTATTTCTTTTATTATTATAATGACTTTCTGTCTGATCTAGTTCTATTAGTATTAGACTATTATTCTGATAATTTTTATATTAAAATTATTATTATTTTTTTTGTTTGGTAAATCTAGTGATCTGTTTTGTTTATATATAATAGTATTATAGTGAATTGCTAATTTTCAAGCATCTTCTAATATTTATGATATCTGATAACTTATCTCTATTTTTGTAACTGGTTTTAAATCTTCTATAAAATATATAATCTGATCTAAAATACTTATATCTGTAATTTATCTAATTATATTTTTGAATTTTATATCATAGTTTTGGATAGATCCAGTTTGATAAAGAAGATAAAGTTATTTATGAAGATATTATTAATAATATAATGATTAGAAAGCTTCTCTCAAGACTGTAATAAAAGCTTGTTAGTTTTTAAAAGATGAGACATTATCATCTGTCTTTACTTTATTAAGATATTAATATAAGATTACATCAGTCAAGAAGATGATAGTATACTGTATTTGAGTTTTCTCATTTCAATTTCTTGGATTTGAAATATAGTTTTGACTTGCATAATTCAAACAAGTATATTTTTATTTGACTTTTCTGAGTAAGTTAATAATTTGACTAAAAGACAAGATAAAGACTTAGGATTAGAAAGATCATCTTCTTTAACTATTTTGATAAGTTTAGTTATACTTTGCATAAATTAAGCAAGTTATTCTGAATTTATTTTAACAAAATATTATTTTTCTAAATTAAAATATATATGTGTAATATGTATGTATAATATAGTATGTAATATGTAAGATACTAGAAGATAATTTTTGTAATAATTATATTTGCTACTATTAAGTTGTAAGATTATTTTATTGATTATTTTTATTATTTAAAAGTATTCAAATATGAAGTTAAAGTACAGAACAGACAGATTATATTTATAAGAAAAGAAATAAATATGAAATATAAATAAATTAATAATAATTTATAAATAAAATACATATAAATTGAACAGAATTAATTAATTTAATTTACATTTCCAAAAGATAACTAATCATAATTCAATAATTAATAATGATATAAATAATAATAAATAAGAATAAGTAAGAAAATAAAGAATTAATAAAAGAAATAATTAATTAAAAATATTAATAATCTAAATTAATAATTATGATATACATAGTAATTATCTAAGTAAAAATATACTAAATCTAAATGTATTAAATATATAATGATCATCTGTATATTCAAAGTGAAATTGATCTTCTTAAAAATGTAATATAAAGCTAATCTGTTATACAAATAGCACAAAATAAAGATCTAAACTAAAGAGATTTAAATAGAGATAACCCAATCAAAATTGTTATATTACTTTTAATATTTTTTGAATTTTTTCTAATATAAATAATTGATCTAGAAGAGTAATTTTATAAGATTATTATTTGATAAATAATTTATTTCTAATATGAATTTCATATTAAATTAGATTATTTCAGTCAAGTTAATATAATTTAATTACAAAAATATCATCAGTATTATCTTTCAATAGTTAAGTAAGAAGTCTTTCTTGTTTAGCAGTTAATTTTGTTATTCAATAACTTTTTCTTTTTGTTTTTATTTCAAGAAATAAATATAAGCTTCTTGATAATTAGTAAATTCAAATTTAGCTATTTCTTGACTAGATTATTCAAGTTCTTCTCTAATAGAAATTGATTTAAGTTGGTTAACAGGAGCAAGTTGTAGAAATACTAATTAAATAATTTTCTGATTATATTTAATAATGTAAACATCTTCTAAGTTATTTTGAATAATAATACTGATATTTTCAGTATATTCAAAGTCAATAGATTTATTTTTAATATTGATTTCTTGTTTGATAAGAAATAAGTAAGATATTACTTGACATATAACTTCTATAGGAATTTCTATAATAATATAAATATTTATTAATATAACTCAATATAATGAAATTCTGATTATTTCTCTTCTAGTATAATAAAAATTATAATTAGTATTAATTAGATGAGTTTTTTCTGGCAATTTTTCTTTATCTTGATTATTATAAACTTTAATTATGTAATATTTATCTTATTATTTCACAGGAATATCTTTTAAATAATTATTGAATTATTATGAAAGTTCATTAAGTATCTAATAAATAATGTTAAATTTTTCTTATATTTTATTTAATTCAAGTTGAGAAGATTAAGTTAAAATAGAAATATAATTTATTTCTTCAATTAATTTATTAATTATTACTTTTTCTGGAATCAGTTTCAATATTATAAATATTTTTCTTTATCTAATTTAGTTAGGAATTCAGATTGTAAATAATTATCATATTTATTATTATTATAAAGAATTAGATAATCTTGACAGAGTTTCATATTAATATAATTCAAATAAGTAATTTATTATCATTAATTAAGACTGAGTTATTAATAGATATATTGAAATATTTCAATAGTAGAGACTTTTACAGAACTCTCATAGATAATTTCATAAATAAAGTCATTCTCATATATAAAATAAGATAAAATTACTTTGCCAATTTTATTATATTTATTATAAACTTCTAATAATATTTCTCTTTCTCTGAGTTTATTAATTATTCTGATATTCTTTTTCTATTCTTCATGATCAAATCAATAAATATATTGATATTTATAAATACAAAAATATCTTTTCTTATAACTTATAATAATAAATATTTTTCTAGATTCATTATATTTATCATATTGAGAGCAAGTAGGAAGATTGAGTTATTTTTCTCTAATATAATTATTATAAGTAATTACTTTTTTTCTATTCATTTTGAAATATATCTAGTATAATATCTGTTAATATATTTTTCATATTCTTGATATTTTTCAATTTGAGAATTAGAATAAATTTATTATAAAGCAGATTGATATAAATTAAAACTTTTCTTGATTCTTTTATTAATAAAGAGTTCTTATTTAATTTATCAATCCAATCTTTATTTATCTTGAATTCAGCATAAAAAGATTTATGAATTTTAATTATTATCCAGTTAGCAAGATCATTATAGCATTAATAATATTGATAATTAGACATAAAAAGTTTTCTATAGTATTAGTATTGACTATTTAATCCTTGTCAGTTAAATAACTATTAGTTATTCCAATTATATTTTTTGTGTAAACTTTTTATTAAGTTATTTGAAATTTTCTCAAATATATTTCTTCTATCTGATTTTAATTTTTTCTTAGTAGACTTATACTTTATATATTCTTTTAATATTTCAAATAATTTGAAAAAATATTTCTTCAAAGTTAATATCTCTTAGACTTTGGTTAGAAGTTTCAACAAGAATTCAAATTTCTTTAGTAATGATTTTAATACTATTATCATCTTATACTTCTTATTATCTAGAGATTATGATATTCTAATTATCATTTTGCTATATAAGAAATATTTTCTTTTTCAAGTATTATTTCTCAAATTCACTTTCAGAATCTTCTTCTAATTCATCTTTCTCAGAACTAATTTCATCAAATATTAATTCTTCTCTATTATTATAGATAAATTTAATTAGTACTTTTTCTTTCTGATTATTATATTCAAAATTAAGAAATTCTTTTTTGATATTAATATTGACTTTGATTTTATTCAAAAAGTCTATTCTAATAATTATTAAGTATATTTTGGCTTTGGTAATATTTATTTTAATAGAAATGACAATTCTATCAATATTTAAAAATAAATTATCAATAGCTTCAAGAGATTGTTTTAATACTCTATTTATATTAGATATAGATATATTTGAATTGCATTATATTTTTAATCTATATCTTTAATAAAGTTATATATAATAATATATTTAGAGATATTAGTATCAATGATATATTCTTTTTAACTTTTGCTTTATATTAGACAGATGTGATTTTAAGTTTTTATCCAAGCAATACTCTTCTTTTTCTTTTAGATTTGAGTATTATAGCTCAGTATATTTCTTTTGATAATTGAATTTTTTGTGAGAATGAGATCTGAATAAGTTGAATAATAGTTATATTTACTTTCTATTAAGCCAAATCTTCTAGAATATCATATAGCTTAGTCATGATAGTGAGTACAGATAAAATAATTTTGCTTTTCTTCTTGTAAATAATTTTCTTAATGAGTTTTTCTTTAAGTATTTTAGATAATCTAGCATTATTTATATCATGATCAAGAATAACTTCAAAGATATTTTCTTGTTCATCTTCTTCATAATTATTTAGTTCTTTATTTTCATCAACAGCTTTCTTTTGAAGTTGACTTACAGATCTAGTTTTATAAGAAGTAGTTTTATAAGAAGTAGTTTTAGAATTTCTGGATTTTTTTTTATTAATCAAGTATTTATATATATCAAGTAGTAAATTTAAATTATCAGATTTGACAGTTAATATTTGAATACTATTGATAAGAACTTGTATTTAAGCTAATAATATATTTTGATTATTATTCATATTTGATTATTATTAGTATTTGCCTGATTTAGTGACATATTATTTTGTTACTGATTATTTTCATTCATTTTCTGATAATTATTTTCAAAGTTATTCTAATTATTTCTATATGATTATAACTATAAATAGTTAAAATGAATATAATTTGGCTTATCATAATTATAATAAGTTGAAATTAATTTCAGATTTTGATTATTAGATCTATAATCAGAATTATTTTTATTGTAGTTAGATCCTATATTAATTTTAATACTTTCTATAAACTAATTGAGATCTTGAAGTACTATCAAAATAATATTTAATATTAAATTATCTTGGATCTGGAATTAATAATATTTTCAAGTTGATATATTAGCATTTACTTTTTTTATATTCTTTATAACTTATATTATATTTAGAATAGTTTTATCAACTAAGATCTGTACTTATTTTCTGATCTCTGATTTAAGTTCTCTTCTATAAGCTTGGATTTTTATATTCTTTTGAGTATTCATTTTCAGAATTTACTTTATAAAGTAAATTGATGAATTTATTAGTATATTCTTCTATAATATTAGTTTATTATAAGATTTTAATTTTATCTTGCCATTAGTCAATTCTTTCTCTAGTTTAGAAATATATAGCAAATTAGTAACTAAAACTATATGACTAATCTTGATTGTCATTTTAAGTAATTAACTAGGTAATATTATCTCTTTCTCTTTTATCATATTACAAAGCAGCAGCATCTTCTAGATATTCTCTAACTAGTTATACTTTTCTGGTATCTGTAATTCTATTAACTTGTGTATAGTAATATTGAAATTTTTGAGTTATTCAGTTAGATTCTGATTATTTTCTTAATATTTTCTGTTAAGAATAATAATTTTTTTCATAGGCTAATTATTTTGATCAGCTATTTATTTAGTAAATATTTCAAGAGTTTAGATAAAATTATCTAAATTATTATTATTATTTTGTGTTATTTGATTATCTTCTTCTTTGGTTAGTTAATTATTTTCTTCTGAACTAGAATAATTACTATCTTCTTTTAATTCTGAAGTTAATATAGTCTAAATAAGAGACGTTAATATATCTTCTGAATTTTTGATTTTAGAATAATATCTGTTAATATCACTATTATCAGAAGAGATTCTTGATTAGAAGGTAAAGTCTTGATAGATAAACTATTAATAGAATTATTCAATTAAGTTAAGTTATTCTTCTTGAATATTAATATAATCAAATATAAAGATATTTACTAATTACATTATTCTTTATTTCAGTTGACTAATATATATCTTATTAAGATCAAGTTGAAATAATTTATGAAATAATAGATATATAATTTAATTAATTAATTAATACTACTTTATTATTTTCTATAAGTAAGCAAATATATAAAATTATATAGTAATTTAGAATTGAAGAGAATAATAATAGAGAAAAAAGTCTTGAACAAGTATTCTAATAGTAAAATTGTGATCTTTATATACTTTCAGATAATAATTAATAGATAATCTAATAAAAGAATAATAATTAATCATGAAAATTCAAGACTCAAATATTTATTAATTATGAATGACAAAAGAAAGAGATATAAAAAGAAATATAAAAAAAGATTTAAATAATAAGAAATCTTTGGGAGACTTATTATTCACAGAGAGAATATCAAAAATATATTATGATAAATTAATAAGTGAATTTTCACTTGAATTTATTTTAATAATATAGGATTAAGAGAAACTAAAATAATTAAAGAATAAAGAGAGAGAAATTAGACTATAACTTTCAATAATAACAAAGATTTCTAAGATCTATATCAATATCTATAAATATTATTTTTATAAAGAGAAAAATAAATAAAGAAAGAATAAAATAAATCAAAAAAATTATAAAGATAAGCTTAATGAAGTTATTAATAATTGATATAACTCAAGATTTAAAATAATTAAATAGTAAAACTACTATTAATTAATAAAGTTTATTATTAAAGATAAAAATTAAAGTATAAAAACTAAATAACTAAATAAAAATAAGATATAACTTATTTATAGTAGAGATCTTTTACTCTCAAAAATAAAATAAATAAAAAGTATGACTTATTTATAATAGAGATCTTTTACTCTCAAAAACAATATTGAAAATAAAAAAAAATCAAATAATATTATAATTTAAAAATCAAATTAACTTTATATGATCAAAGAAATAAAATCAAGTAAAAGAAAAAGTACTAGTATAATTAAAAAAGAAATTTTATAAAAAGAATATTATTATTATAATAATAAGCTTTTTGATTATATTTTTCAAATAATTTAATTCAAAACTATTTATTTCAAGCTGGAATAGCAAGTTCTTTTATATATTTTTTGAATATATAAATTATTATAGTATTATTAGCTAATACTATCTAAATATACATATTATAATTAAAGTACTATAAACTAATATTTAAAAATATATTATATTAAAAGATGTCAAAAGATATTAAAAAATGTTAAAAAATATTAAAAAATATTAAAAAATATTAAAGAATGTGAAAAGATATGAAAAGATATTGAAAGATATAGAAAAATATGAAAAGATATAAAAGAATATTGAAAGATATAAAAGAATGTTGAAGAATATAAAAAGATATTTATAATTAATATTTCAAATATAACTATTCTATTAAAATTAAAAATGATCTTTTATTATATTATTCTACTATATATATAAATATTATATTACAAATAATTTAAAAATATAAGATATAGTATTTAAAAATAAAATATGATAATAAATATAGTAATAAAAATAAATATATAATATAAAAATAGAGATATTTATAAAATAAATAAAAATTATAGAAAAATATAATTTTGCATAATCAAGAAAAGATTATGAAATTAAGGAATTTTATATCATTATAATAATACTATTATTCTTTAATATAATAAAAGAAATAGAAATAATATTATTTAATAAATATATTAGAATAATAATAAAGATTAAGCATATAATTTTAGTTATTAATTTACTACTCAATTCTAAACTAAAAAAGAAATAAATTAATAGTAAGATAAAATTAAAATCTTATAGTAAATAAATAATATAGAAAAATATATAGATAAATTTATTAATTTACTTTAAAAATAAATTTTAAAATTAATATTCTAAAAAATATAAAATTAAAACTTATAGATAAGAATTTAAATCTGAAATTCAAAAATAAATATAAATATTTATTAATAAAATCTTTAGATATATAATAGAAGTTATCAAGAATATAAAAAAATAATATAAATACTAACTTGTAAATATTATTAATTACAAATTCAAGATAATTTATTATTAAATATTATATTAATAGTATTTTAAAATTTTAATTAATAAATAAAAAATATAAAATCTAATAGAAGATTAAATTTTAATAAAAATAACTTTAAATATAATTTAAATATTTAAATTTTAATATAATAAATTTAGTCTAATTATTCTAAATCTTAATTATTCAAGAATAATTAAAATAATTTTAGAAATAAATATTCAAAATCAAATAAAAATAATCAATAGTAAAATAATTTATTTCTAAATTGATTAAATTTTATAAATTAATTAAATTCTAAAAATAATTAAAATTTAAATAACTTATTTTTAAATTGATCAAATTCTAAAATAATTAAAATTTGAATAATAATTAAATAATATTATTAATTTAAATATAAGCTTTTAATAATAGTATTTTAATATTAATTACTTAATTAAATAATATAAATTCTTTATTTAATATATATAAATACTTAATTACTATTAGAAAAATCAAATGAGTTATTTTTTATAGAACCAGATTTATAGATCAATTCAGAAAAGAAGCTATAAAGAAAAATAAAAAATTAAATATTATTACAAAGAAAGAATAAGATAATATTTTTAAGATTGTTAATAATTAAAAAATAAATAATACTAAATTATTAAAGATATTTAATAGAAAATTTAATAAAAAAATTATTTACAAAAAGAAAAATAAAATTACTTTATTAGTATTTGTAATTATAACTATATCTTATAATATTTTAGAAGATTTGGCTTAATAAAATAAATATAATTATTACTTGACTCATTTAGATCTCATTATTATAAAAAAACTCAATCATTTAAAGTAATATATTAAATTATAGTACTCAAGTCTAAATAAAAAAAGTAATATTTAAATAAAAACTTAAAATAATATTTATATAATATGAAGTTAAAGTTAAAACAAATATAATTAATTTAATTATTAATATTGTTACCGTAGTAGCATAAAAATCCCTAATTTCTTAATCTTTTCGTGATTATGCAAAATCACATTTTCTTATAACTTTTATATTTTATAATTATCACTATATTTTTATATCATATAACTATTTCGTATTACTATATTTATTATCACATTTCTATATTTAGACATTGTTTTATTTTTAGTTAGGATCTGCATTTTTATTTTTGTATTA
>CAJVPS010002242.1:0-12806 GCA_910591765.1 Ambispora leptoticha | reverse complement strand
TAAGAATAGTTAATTAGTATTTTTCTTTAATAAATACATATATTTTATCTTATATCTTATCTTATTTTCTTCTTGCTTTATTGAGAGAGCATTTTAATTAAAAGTAAAAACTTGCATATATTATCTTATTAAGAAGATAATCATATTTTGTTATAAGTAAAATTCATATATATTATCTTATTAAGAAGATAATCATATTTTGTCAGAAGTAAATCTTGCATATATCATTTTATTAAAAGAATAATTAGTTATATAATCTCTTAAAGCTATAAAAATAAATAACTGCTATAAATATAATCACTATTACTATTTTAAAATAATTACATATGCATAATCCTAAAATGGTAACAGTATTAAATTGGCTAATTATTTCTTGAGCTTATTTATTTTAGTAAAAGAAAGTTTATAGATAAATCTGAATAGTAATTCAGATCCTGAAATAAGATTAATTTTATGATTAATTACTTTTTTGAATGATAGTTAATTAGGTAAGATTTCTAAAAATATATTTTATATCTTTTCTTGATATCTAATATTTCAGATAAAAATATCTTTTCTTTAGCATCTTCTTTATTTTCAGTATTATTAAAATATATAGTAAAGAGTTTTGCATCTGCTGATAGGTTAGTAATTTATTATCTTGAGATGTAAATTAAATTGCAGCTTAAACCTAATTTTATTTTATTATTAACTTGTATTTTGATTATTTTTTAACTCATAGATAAAGATTATAATATTATTTCTTTAATTTATAGTTAGATTGATATGAAATAATCAAGATTTACCTAAAATAAGATTATATTTTTGTAATTTTAATATCTAAGTATCCATCTTATGTATTTTGTAGATATTTAGTTTTAACTCATTAATTTTTGTCATGATAATAATAGTATTTTTCTTGTTATCTACAAGTTTTACAATTACTTATATTATCTTTTATAACTTAATCTTATTTTTTTATACAAATTTTTCATTTACAAAGTTTCTGAATATGTCACTATCTAGTAATATCTATACTAACTTGTCATTTATCTGGCTATTAAACTTTAATAATTTCTTTCTATTATCTTCAAGATAAGTAAATTCAACTTTTTCATAAGATTGTGAAGATTCTTTTTACTTATCTTTTATATTTGCTATTTTGATCTTGAATTTAAATAATAGTTCTTTGTGAAGTGATCTAATTTACTATAATTATAATATGTATCTTTTATCTTGTTATTCTTCTGGCTATTATTATTCTTTCTATTATTATAATAACTTTTTGCTTGATCTAGTTTCATAGATATAAGATTATTATTTGGTAACTTCTATTATATTACTATTATAAGTGATAATTAATATTATATTTACTTGGAATTTCTAAAGATTTATCATGACTATACATAACAGTATCATAGTGAATAACTAATTTCCAAGTATCTTTTAGAATTTTTGATACCTAATAACTTATTTCTATCTTTATAATTGATTTTAGATTTTTTATGAAATATGTAACCTGGTCTAAGATATTTATATCTGTAATTTATCCAACTATATTTCTGAATTTAATACTATAATCTTGAATAAATTCAGTTTGATAAAGAAGGTGAAGTTATCTACAGAAATATTACTAATAATATAGAGGTTAGAATACTTTTCTTAATGCTATAATAAAGTTTTTTCAGTTATCATAAGATATGGTATTATTATTAGTCTTATATTTATTAAAATACTAATGTAAAGCTGTATCAGTTAAAAAGATGATAATATATTATATTTGTATCTTCTTATCTATAATTTCTTGAGTCAGAAATATAGTTTTTACTTGTATAATTTAAATAAGTATATTTTTATTTGATTTTTTAGAATAAGAAGATAATTTGACTAAGAGATGAGATGAAGACTTAGGATTAAAGAGATCATCTTCTTTAACTATCTTAATTAATTCAGTCATACTTATCATAAATTGTGTGAATTATTTTGAGTTCATTTTGACAAGATATTATTTTATTAAAACTAAAATATGTGTATGTATAGTATATGTGATATATAATATATAATAAGATATTAGAAAATGATCTTTGTAATAACTAGAAATGATATAATAAGTATATAATACTTATTTATTACCTATTGTAATATATTATAACTCTAAAACTTTATAAGTTATAACTAATTGTAACTAAAAAATACTTATTTATTATCATATTATAATAGTTGAGAAGCTATTTTTAGTAATAATCATGTCTGCTGCTATCAAGTTATAAAATTATTTTATTAATGATTATAAACAAGATAAAATATGATATAAATAGTTTTAATTTTATAATTTATGATTATTTTTAGTATTTAAAGTATTTAGATCTAAAATTAATTTACAGAACAAAAAGATCCTATTTATAAAAAATAAAATAAATACAAAATATAAATAAATTAATATGAATTTCTAATTTAAATTATATATGAATTAAATAGAATTAATTAACTTAATTCATGTCTCCAGAGGGCAACTAATTATAATTTAATAAGTAATAATATAATAAATAATAATATAAATAAATAATAAGAAGAATAAGTAAAAATATAAAGAATTATAAAAAAAAAATCTAATTAAAAATATTAATAATTCAAATTAATAATTGTGATATATATAGTAATTATCTATATGATAATATACTAAATTTAATATTAAATATATAATGATTATCTGTATATTTAATATGAAATTGATCTTAAAAATATAATATAAAGCTAATTTGTAATACAGATAGTACAAAATGAAGATTTAAACTAAAAAAAAAATAATTCAATCAAAATTATTATAATTTTTATTAAATTTTGAAAAATATCATTTTTTTAAAAGAAAATTAATATTTTTAAAATATTTTTAAATTTAATTTATTTAATTATAATAAATTAAATAATAATATTTTTATTAAATTTAAAATATTAAATTAAAAAATATTTCAAAAATAAATATTTAATTTTAAGAGTTAATATTTTTAAATTAAAGTTTTATTATTTAAAAATATTACTATTTAATATAATTCTAATCTTGAAAAAATAAAAAAAGCAAAAAATCTGAAAAAAATAAAATAAAAATCAGTTAAATTTTATTTATTATTAATAAAACTTTATTTTTAGATTTAAAAAATCAAGTTTTGATTAAAATTATTTTTTATAAATATATTAAATAACTTGATTTATTATTTATAATATAATTAAAAAATATAAAAATAATATTAAATATATTATAAAAAATAATAAAAATATAAAATATATATAATTATATTTTATTATTATAATATTTATAACTTATATTTAATATAATTTAATATTATTATTTTTTTTTTAAAATATAATATTATTTTATAATAAAAATAATTTTTTTATATAATTTATAAAATAAATTTTTTATTTCTTTATATAAACTGTTATAAAAAAATTGATATATTAATATAATTATTTCTAATAAAAATTATTTAAATTTTAACTAATTTTTATAATTTTTTTATATTAAATAAAAAATGATTTAAATTCATTTTTTATACTATTTTAATTATTTTATTATATTTTAATTTAATAATAAATAAAATATTATTTTATTAAAAAAGCTAAACTAAAATTTTTTTTAAAAAAAGATATTTTTAAATATTATCATTATCAATTTGTAATATTAAAACTTTAAACTACTCAAGCAAATTATTTTATATTTGATAAATATATATTTTAAATTTTATAATAATTAAATCAGTAATTTAAGATTCAAAGTTTAGTAATTAAATTATTTATTATATAAGTTTTATATTAATTTAATCAAATTTTATATAGTAAAATTTAAGAAATAATAATTGAAAAAGTTATTATTAATAAAAATTTTTTTTATAAAAGATATATAATAAAAATTTTTATATTTAAATAAATCTCAATATCTAATAACTTAATCAAATAAAACAGAATTTAAAATTTTATTTTGAAAAAATAATTTATTAATATTTATCTAATATATCAAATTTCTCACAACAGATCATACTTGAAAATCTGAAGCAGATCAATTTAATTCATAACTGCATTAACTTAATTTGAAATTATATTTAACTAAAAAAAAGAAAAATTATATAATATTAGCAAAAGTATAAGCATATCCTGGCTAACTTAAAGAATACCTGAATTTTAACTGATGATAAAATGTCAAAGTCAATAATTCATCTTAATTATTATAAATCTTTTTAAATTTTGGCAATATGACAGATTTGCTGAAATTCAAAATTATAATAAATCATTAGTATATAATCCAACATAATTCCTGAATTTCGATATTTCAACATTTCTCAATAATTTTGGCAATTCTTAGACTGACTCTAATCACAGATTAACAGATGTATTGACTGACCATTTTCAGCTGAGACATTTCATTCAACTATTTATTAGATAATTTTGTTCAAATTGTAGCAAAATTCTGGCCAGAAGCATGATCCGATTTTCAAACCAAATATTCAATAAAACTGGGTGCAGAGATTTTTGAATAATAGAAGATTCTCTTACCTTTCCACAAACAAGCACGGGAACTGCGATAAATTCCCATATCCATAAGCACATTTTCAGCATGAAATCCATCCATAAGCACGGAATCAAATTCGTACATTCCCATGTCAAGAAACCATGCCCGAAACATGGTTATGTATACAGAATTCGTTGCGTTTTTCGTGCTTGTACGTATCATGCAGTGTTATTTCGTGCCACTAATTGCAATTTCTTTGGATTTTACGTACTTGGCTTTTTTCATAGGTCATTAGTTATATAAACTCGTTTTTGGATAATAAAAAAGCAGAACAGACAACGGAAAATATATATATACAGGTGTGTTTGTGTTTTTTATATTTTATGTAGTTCATGAAAAATCAAGTAAATATTAGAAGAATCATTAATGAATTGCGCTTTAAATAAGACGGTTTGTTTATGGTAGTTTGACCATTAAATTCTTATAATTAATATTTTCAATTCTTAAAACATATAAATTAGTAATTCCAAAATAAAACAAAGGTAATATTAGACATAAGAAGATAGAGAAAAAACGATTTAAAGAACAGAGATAGATCGAAGTGATGAAAGAACAGAACGAAAAACGTGAACATCTTTGAATAAAAATTCGCAAATAAAAACAAAACGATGTAAAGAATAGAGTTAATAGAGTTAGGTACGAAGTAACAAAAGAACAGAAAGAAAAACTGAAAACATCTTTTGATAAAATTCGCAAATAAAAAGCAAAACGATTCAAAAGAATAGATCAATAGAATTAGGTACCAAAGTGATAAAAGAACAGCATGAAAAATGAAAGCATCTTCTAATAAAAATACGCAAATTTGCGGCTAGAAAATATTTGATTATACAAAATGATACGATTTGTGTTTTATAAAATATTTTCAAAAAAGATATTTGAAAATTCACATTCTGGCACTGATTGAGATAATGAAGATAACAGAGGTGTTGTTGGCAAATTACATTATTATATACTAATTATGCTGTCACTGTTTTGGGTTTCATAAATTTGTTTGGCTCAAAATTTAATGGATTCATTTAAAAGAGCTTCGAAGATATCCAATTTATTGGAGATCGAATTTTGAATATCATTATTTGACTGCATATAGGACATGGGTCTTGATAATTATAAATGGTTGCCGAAGATGATGACCCGTTGATTTTTGGGGTGAATCGAGATTTATTATGCTGGATTTATCTGGCGAAGTAAATATATATACTTTTTCTGTTCTCGAAATATAATTTTTTTACCGCTTGAATTTTTTTGGATTATATTTATAAGTGGGATACGTACGTCTATGATTCTCATAAGCTATTTTTGCCAATATTTTGCTGTATCTATAATTTTTTGTCTTGCATCAAGATTACGTAGACGTATGTTTGTTTCATAATCTTTCGAAATATGATCCAACTGTTTTGTGGTCGTGGTGGTTTATCACAAATACCCGCATTTTTTTGAGCAGGTTTTGTTAATTCTTCAATTGTGAGAACAAGGACAATCATCCAGAAGCTTTCTTTCTTTTTCTGACAAATGTTCAATATTGTTCATTTTCTTTTTTGTTTGAAGTTAAAAGCTATTGGGACGCAATATAATTTGGGCAATTTATGAATAGAATAACGATGTGTGTATAACATAATATGATCTTTTTTGCCGAATTTGGAGACAATACAGATTGCGTGTAAGGAGATTTTTCAACTTGCAGTGATTATATAGAATTTTAGTTGACGCAACAAGAGGCTTTTCAGAACATTTCGCAAGGGAAAAGTGACGCTTACACCTCACCCCTATCCTTTTTATTCTCTTAGCATTTGCTTATAGTTAGGATTAGGGTTAAAAGGTAGGTTATGATTCATAGGCAATATTTTGAGATGCAAGCTATTTTTCAAAAAGTATTTGAATTTTACTTTACAAATTGATTGGTTAAAAGGTGATTGCTGTTGGATCCGAAATTCTAATTTCAAATTTAATGTGCGCAGCACGTTTCTGGAAATAATGTGCGATATTTTTCACAGGTTTAAAGATAAATTTCATTTCTAACATGAATATGGAATTAAACGGGAAAATATTCCGCAACATATTACGAAGGTTAAATTTTTATTCAATCGGTTCCAATTGAATATTTTCCAATATTACAGCTTGACAAAGACTAAGAAAATGAGTGCCGGCAGCATAATAGTTGTTGGTCTGTTTCTCTTGGTCATTGTATATCAAGGCAGAAAATTCTTTCATAATCCGCGTCAATTTTTCTAAATAAGTTGATAGGTAGAATTTTATTGTGACCTTTAGTCTTTTGAAACTCATCTAACGATATGGTGATCAATAATTTATCGTTATCGAATATATGAATATGCATATATACTGCACGTGCGTGAATAAAAATCTAAAAACCATAAAAACGTGAGTCATTTGCTACATTATTTCAATCCTTTCGTTACTCGCTCATTACTAACAGAAATGGCAAAGAAAGACAAAAAAGTAAAAAAGAAAGCTCAGGACGATGACTGGTGAGTTGCTCTTTTCATACAAATTCTGTGCACCTCTCTAAAATAAAAGCGATTTTTGAACTTGATCATGTAATGCATATTATCAATTTAGGAAAGAAGAACCCGTCGAAAACAGTGCATCGCCTGCGAATCCTGAACATAATAGTCAAAGCGCTCCTCCCCCTTCTACTATAACCCCAAAATACGACGGTTCGCAGGAAATTCCTCCAGTCATAGAGGATGACGAGTTCGGTGGCCTCATGGCACAAATATCTAAAGTTAACAAAAAGGACAAAAAGACGAAAAAGAAAAAGAATGCTGTAACAGACGACGACTATGCTGACTCTATACTTTTACAGAATGATCAAGAAAACAATATTGTAGCTGACAACACAGATACAACTACTGTAGTTGCTACTAAGTCTGAACCTCAAATAATACAACCTGACGACTTGGCAGACGAGTTCGCGGTGGACACCAAAAAAGATAAGAAAAAGAAAAAAGGAAAGGAAAAGGATAATAATAATGTAGCTATAGAAGAAAAATCCAAAGATATCTCTGCTGCAGAAAAAGATAATAAACAATTAGATGATGATACAGGGGAAATCCACATATTAAGTAAAAAAGAAAAGGAGAAACTGAAAAAACAAAAAGAAAGGGAAAAAAAGAAGGCAGAGGCTGAAAAGAAGAAAAATTTGGCAGGATCTAAACCTCAAGAAGTCACAAAAGAAGATCAAGAGGATAAGGTGGATCATCAACTGCCTCCTACGTTGGAACAACCTCCGCCAGCTGAAGAAGACGAAGAGGATGAAGAAGACGAAAAGGGTAAAAGCAAAAAGAAAAAGAAGAAAAAAAAGCCTGTTGCTGCTGAGGAAGAAAAGAAACCTAAAAAGAAGGCTCCTAATATTGCCGCAATGAGAGCTGTCATTGAAGCTCAAAGGTAATTTAAAAATTTTTTGATTCAATTTGAAGTTAACAGGGTTGACATCTGGATCAGTCCAAAATATTTGTCCAAACATCAAAAAAATTTGTTCAAACTATATAAAATATCAAAAAATCTTATTTAATAGCATTTAACACTTGGGCCAATTTTGTCCATGATTTTTTTTGGATATTTGGATCTTGGATCCGGCCAATCCAAGTGTTCAAAAATCCAAATATTAACCCTGAAGTTAACAAACTTACAAAGATGTTAACGAATAATAAATAAACAGGGCAGCTGAAGAGGAAGCGCGTCGACAAGAGGAAGAAGAGAAAAAACGTATTGAAGGTAAATTAAAATAATTGATAAATTATATAAAATCAAGTTCATCGGTTTAAAGTTTATCGAAACTTCAATGTAAAATTATATTAGAGGAGCAAAGAAGAGCTGAAGAAGAAGAGCGACGCAAAGAAGAAATGAAACGATTAAAAAGGGAAAAAGAGAAGGTTAGCCACATTTATTTAAATAATATTTGTTTTCATTCATTCATATTAATAATCGATTGAAAATTATAGGCAAAGAGAGAACAGCTAAAAAAAGAAGGGAAGTTATTGACAAAAGCCCAAAAAACAAAACAACAACAAGCTCAATTACGCATGCAACAAATGATCGATGCCGGTCTCAAAGTAGAAGGATTAGCAGAAAAAGTGGACAACAAACCCAAAAAGATTGTTTATAATAATAAAAAGAAAAAAGGGCCTATTACTACAAAACAGGTTGAGGACGAACAAAAGAAAGAAGAGGAAAAGCATGATGTAGTTGAGGCGTCTGAGAAACACGAGGAACCGACAAAAGGTGATTATTTCGATCATCTAGTTTCTTGAGGATATTTAAATTTGCGTAAAATTATTAATTTATCAATATATTGATAAAAGCTTCAAAAGAAAGAGAAAGTTGGGAAAATGAAGAAGCTTCAGAAGAGGAGGAAATAGGAAATAAAATACCAATAAAAGCAACAGAGAGTACAGTAAAAGAGAGTTGGGAAGAATCAGAAGACGAAACGAAGGCAAATGGGTCCGAAGAAGATACGAAGACTGTGAAAACTAATGGGTCTACAGGTATGTCCTAAATCCATTTATTATAATTATTATTTCTTCAATAGTAAAAAATAATTATTTTTTTAGCATCATCAATCACTGAACTACCTGTAAAATCACCATCCGCTACAAAAACCACACCTAAAAAAGCCGAAAATCTCAATACCAAAAGGACTACTCCTACCACTACGAAACCAACACCTGTGAAACAAGAAACACAGAAGGTTGAAAATGAGAGTGAATCAGAAGAATCAGATTCAGACGAGGATAGCGGAGATGAATCGGAAGATAGTGAAGATTTGACAGAGATGCAAAAACAGGCATTGAAACGTAAACAAGAAGCTGCTGAACGACGAAAGGTTCGCTTATTTTTCGTATAATTATACTTTGTGATTTGTCAATTTTATATATAAATCTATAATTCTTTAGAAACGTCATGAAGAGGCTCTTGCTGCTCGTTCTAAAGATAATCTCCGATCCCCCATTTGCTGTATTCTAGGGCATGTCGATACAGGTTTGCCATTAATATTATAAAACAATTTCTCTGATACAAATTTATATCTTTTATTTACTTTTAATTAGGCAAAACTAAATTATTGGATAAAATCCGACAGACTAATGTGCAAGAGGGTGAAGCTGGTGGTATTACCCAACAAATTGGTGCTACATATTTTCCAATGGAAACAATAAAAATAAAAACTGCACCTTTGAATAAAGTAATTGTTTCTTTTTTTTTCCCTTATATATGCGAAGTTTTATTGTTAATTGATCGGTCTATTTAAATAATAGGACGGGACGCAAGAATACAAGCTCCCCGGTCTTTTGGTAATTGATACTCCTGGACATGAGTCCTTTACAAATTTACGTTCTCGAGGGTCATCACTTTGTAATATAGCCATTCTTGTGGTAGATATTATGGTACGTAACCCCAAAAATTTTTAATTAAAAGTTATATTCAAATTATTCGCCTTATTTCAATTTTTGTGATTATTATAAATAGCATGGTCTCGAGCCTCAAACTCTAGAATCTATAAGATTACTACGTGATCGTAAAGCACCGTTTATTGTCGCGCTTAATAAGGTTTGATTTTTTTTTACCTTTTTTATCATGCGTATATAGAAATTTTATTTTAATATTTATATATATATAGATCGATCGTATGTATGATTGGAAACCAATACCTGACAATGCTTTCCAAGATTCTCTGTCGAAGCAATCAACAAGCGTGAAACGCGAATTTGAAACTCGTGTTACAGAAACGATAACAGCTTTTGCAGAACAGGTTTATATTATCTTTTCATTTCATTTATTTAAATACTTTTTTTCTCTCAAATATTTCTTAATAACGAATATTTTTCTGTTTTAGGGTCTTAATGCATGCTTGTACTATGAGAACAAGAACTTTGCAAAATATGTTTCTCTTGTTCCGACATCTGCCATCACTGGCGAAGGTATTCCTGATATGCTTATGTTGCTAGTGAACTTGACGCAAGCAAGAATGAGTAACCAGTTGATGTATTTATCGGAACTGGAGTGTACTGTTTTGGAGGTTAAAGTGATTGAAGGTCATGGCACCACAATCGATGTTATACTATCTAATGGTGTCTTAAACGAGGGGGATCGAATTGTCTTGTGTGGTTTGAACGGACCAATTTCCACCACAATTCGTGCGTTACTCACTCCACAACCATTACGAGAACTACGTGTCAAATCTGCATATGTGCATCATAAGACAGTCAAAGCTGCTCTTGGTGTAAAAATTTCGGCTCAAGATCTTGAGAAAGCAATTGCAGGCTCTCGTCTGATGGTAGTTGGTCCTGATGATGACGAAGACGATATCAAAGATGAAGTAATGTCCGATTTAAAAAGCTTATTCAGCGCCATTGATAAATCGGGAAAAGGTGTATGCGTACAAGCATCAACTCTAGGTTCATTAGAAGCCCTGTTGGAGTTCTTGAAAACTTCAAAAATTCCGGTTTCAGGTATCAATATTGGACCTGTGCACAAAAAGGATATAATGCGTGCAGCTACAATGTTGGAGAGAGCTAAAGAGTTGGCTGTTATTTTGTGTTTTGATGTAAAAGTCGATAAAGAAGCACAAGAATTAGCTGAGGAAATGGGTATAAAGATATTCCAAGCTGATATTATATATCACTTGTTTGATCAGTTTACTGCCTATAATAAGGTTTGTTTATAACTACTTACAATTGATTAGTTATTCTTATGGAGGTTTTATTAAGATAATACTATAATAGGACATGATGGAGCAAAAACGAAAAGATCAAGCGCCTCAAGCCATTTTCCCATGTGTTCTCAAAATTATACCTGGTGCTATATTCAATAAGCGAGATCCTATTATAATAGGGGTAGATGTGGTTGATGGGGTTTTGAGAACAGGAACTCCCATTTGTGTTGTGAAAACTGATCCAACTACCAATGTATGTATATTATTTAAATTATCATTTCTGAGTTAAACAGTTTGTTAATATTATAATAACTCAATTTAGGCACGAGAAACAATTGGACTTGGCAGAGTGGTTAGCATAGAGCAAAACCATAAAGCGATCGAATCAGTAAAGAAAGGTCAGGCTGGTGGCGGGGTGGCTATAAAGATAGAATGCCCGGTTTATGAGAGTCCAAAGATGTTTGGACGACATTTTGTTGAGACTGATGAACTTTATAGCAAGGTATATATTTATATATACAATATCACGACATTTAGATTCGATTTAGTTCATTCTAATTAAATTCTGATTTTATATTGTAGATATCGCGACAATCAATCGATGTCTGTAAAGAAAGCTTCCGAAATGATTTATCAAAAGAAGAGTGGCATCTGATGGCAAAGTTGAAAAACTTGCTTGGAATCGAATAACATCACCGTCGAATTTCCTTGTCATCGAAGAGGAAATAGATGATTACTATTGTATCATAAATTTGTTGTGCTTTTTTATTTAATTAAAAAAATTTTTGTTCTTGTTTGGGTTTGATTAAAAAACTGAGCGACCAAATATGCAAAACACATGATAATGTCGATTTATGGCATTGGGCTTTTTACATAAAATGATTTTCGATTAGTTGGTTATTGAATCAGGATTAGGATTATGTGACAAATAAAAACGTAAAAAATTTTTTTGTTAGAACACAAAATAAGCATTTGTTGTATTATATCTTTCCCAGTGTAATTATCAAAAAAACTGGCATGTAATCTAATATTACAGATACTTTTTCTTATTGAGCTTAATAAGATTAAATACAAGTATATATAAAATAAAAAGTTATAAAAGATAAAGTATTAAAAATATGAGCAAATATAACAAGAACTTTATTTTATTATTCTAAAAATAAAGAAAAAATCTAAGAAATTATAGATAAGAAAAAAAATAATATATAAAAGTATTAAAGTAAATTAAAAAATAAAATAAGATGATTATATTATTTTATAATTAAAATTTAATTCTTAAAATAACAAAATAAATATAATATACAAGGAATTTTAAAAATTTTATTTTTATGTTAAGTTGATAAATTTTGAAAATTGAAAATAATTTTTTGAGTTAAGATTTTTGTATTATAATAAATTATATTATTTATAATTAAAATCTCAATACTAAAAAAAATTAAATAATATCAAACAAAAATTAATAATAATTATTATATTTTTTGGCTTTAAAATTAAAAAAATTAGTTATATAAAAAAGTTATATATTGTTGTGATATGAACTTTTAGTAGAATATTAGTTAATTTTATTATTGGTCGCTTCATATCACAATATGATTG